>ML781437.1:185695-216260 GCA_009831015.1 Picea engelmannii
AGTGTAAGATCCAAGCAGTCATCCGAAATGAAAGGAACCTAATGCATATATAAGAAGGTTATAATGATCAAATATGACACATACCATGATACCTCGGACCAATTACCTCATGGAGCAAGAGCCCTCTCCGATGCAAGCCCAGGTTGGTAGTGATGGAGGCTGGTACTGCTGGCAAGACAAGTATGGCTGAGAAGAAGAAAAGATGGGCCCTCAAGGGCCATGCTCAAGTCAATCCGCTCTCGTACTCCATGTCTGGGACCATGTGGGCCTCGAGACATGATCTCCTAGTTATCCCTAGATATCGGGGATAACAGGACTCATTCGCTACATCAAAGCCTCCATTGAGGATGACTCGCTACATCAAAGCCTCCATTGAGGATGACTCCCTACATGGTCTCCCCTTACATGGCCTCCAATCAACTACTTCACACAGTCAATTTGTAGATGACACTATGCTAATGGATACTCCCACAACGAGAGAAGCTCAAAAACTTAACCTTATTCTCACCGATTTCAGTGAAGATTCCAGCACCTCTGTCAATCTGGAGAAATCCCAAATCTTTTTCTTCAATACCCCTTTGGCCATTCAAAATCACATCTCACGATTGTTAGGCATCCCCCGGAGCTCCCTTTCGTCCAACTATCTTGGTGTACCACTCTCTGACTCAGCTGCAAGAAATATCTCCTGGTCCTGTCTTCTAGATTCTTTGACCCGAAGGCAAAATTCCTAGACTTTTCGGCCCCTCAATTTGGCTAGCCGGCTGGTACTGGTAAAATATTTCCTCCAAGCTATCCCAACCTACCTTTTCTCAGCATTGGCAGCCTCCAAATCTATTCTCAACAACATCAAAAATATTCAAAGGAAATTTCTTTGGCAGGGATTGAAATCTAACAACAAGTGGGCATTGGTTAGCTGGGAAAAGCTTTGTTGCCCCAAACTCGATGGCGGTTTGGGACTAAGGGATCCGGGAGTACTCAATGATGTGATGGGAGCGAAAATCTGGTGGCGGTGGCTGAAATATCCAAAAGAGCTATGGGCACATTTGTGGAAACAGAAATACGCCCTAAATATTGAAGAGGCTTCTCTCATAAGAATGACTGATCAAATCCAGGGATCCAATATCTAGAATGCGGCTTGGAGAAACCGCCTCCTCGTTCAAGAACATGCCTTCTAGGAACTAAGGGATGGCCAAGATGCCTATCTATGGTTAGACTCTTGGCAACAATTCTCTCCGCTTCACTCGCAAGAGAGCCTTCACCACATTCAAGCCCAAATGCCAAATAACACCAGGATCAAGGTTGTCGATGTTTGGAATGAAACCCCTCCAGACTCTCAACCTTGCTGTTGATTGCAATTTGGAACCATGAAAAGAATTAATATCCCTAAGGAAGATACGTTTTCACGAAGGGCGGGACATTCTACGATGGGGACATTCTACAACAAGCACCTTCACCATCAAAGAAGCCTATCACACATCAAAGCACAATTCCATCAACTGCCCAAAGATCCGATTTGGCATAACTATCTGAAAATCGAACCTATGGCCGAAGGTTTCAACTTTTTTGTGGCTTGTGGCACAAAACCGCATCCTCGCTTGGGACTACTTAAGGAAAAAAAAGGTTTTATTGGGCCTTATGCTTGTCCGCTTTGTATGCAACAGGGGGAATCAATGGAACATCTACTGAATCAATGTCCTTTCAGCCTGGAACTTTGGGACAAGGTTGCAATTATAATGAGAAAAACGGACCGCTCTACAGAAAGCATCATCCATTCTATAGAGCAATGGGGACCAAGTGCTTACAGAACCCCTATTCTTAATCGGATTTGGCAGTTGTTACCAGGTTTTATGGTCTAGCACATTTGGAAAGAATGTAATAGACGCATCTTCCACTCCAAATCCTCCACTTTGGAATTTGTCTGGTCCAAAATTTTCAGCAGCATTCAAGAGATTGTCCAATCACAATAATGGAGTGCGGAGGACATGAAATGCGATCACAAAGAGCACATTATCCTCTCTAATTGGCATCTTAACATTGGCTCCCCCGGATCTCCCCCTGGTTCCCAACAACATCCAGTAGTTTTGCGAAGTCCCATCAGCTGGAAAAGCCCCCCTCTAGGATTTCTTCAAGTTGAACTTTGATAGAGCTTCTAAAGGCAACCTGGGACCCGCAGGATTCGGCGCAGTAATCAGAAATAGCGACGGTATCATCAATCACCTTTTAGCCGAAAGCTTGGGATTTGACACAAACAATTCTACAGAATTATGGGGCCTAATTCGTGGTATTGACTTGGCCTCCCTCTTGGGTTTAAATCAACTCATTATAGAGGGAGACTCTCAACTTATTATTTCTCTAGTCACCAAAATCATCCACGGATCTGACCCTGCCAAACTTTACCCTAGCTGGCGTCTCCTCAGTTCTCTTGAGCTCTTCAAGTCCTTGCTACATCCAGGTCTCATCCTAATCCCCTCTCATGTCAGAAGAGCAACAAATTAGGTGGCAGACAAACTTGCAAATGAAGGGGTTGGCCTATCAGTTGTACACATCCTCATTGATGCCAATTCCTCCCAAGCCTCATCCATTTACCAACAATGTCTAGTCTTGGCAAACTCAGACCACAATCCCCCGGATGGGGTGCCACCTGTTTAACCATGCACTTAATGAAAACCTTGGCTAGTCGTCTCCCCTCCTGGTTTCAATTTGCGAATAGGTATTCAATGCAGGGCAGTGGTGATGGGAGTTTTGACCTCACGCGAGATCAGATGCATTGTTTCAGGGTGTTGTCAGGTTTAATGAGGATGCATCCTACAGAGGACGATGTCTCCTCGGTCGTTATGGCACACTTAATAGGCAGGAACAAAGCTAGTTACCTCTCCACCACCGGAATTCTTGTCATGTTTCTCTTTCATGCTAGGTTGTTGCGTCTGGTTTCTTCTCTAGAGGATTTCGCGAGAGCTCAGTGGTGGTTGTTCCTTTTTCCTCCTCGGCTCAGAGTACTTGGCATTGAAGTTATGCCTAGAGAGAGAGGCCGACCTCGCAAAGGTCCTGATTATTCCCGCTACCTTGCAGGTCGCAGAAGCACTGCTAGTATCTGTGACAGGGAATCTCACCTTTCTCCTCCTCCAGAAATTCATTCAACTGAGACTCTGAGCCTGGAAACCAGCATGGAGGAAAATTGGGGCTGCCCCATCCTTGAAGAGGATTCACAGGGTCCGCTTCCTGGAATTGTAGAAGGCTCATCCACAGTACATCTGTCATCCAGCAGGTAGTCCGCTCTCCCTATCATGTCGACGAAGGAACCCTCCCTAGATTATCAGTGCACAATTCCAGAAGGACATTGGGGTTTCCCCGTTGTTGAAGAAATTCCTCTGCTCCTTCCTCTTCATAATGTCACTACTCCCTTTATGGAGGCCTCAGCTTCTCCACCACAGCACTTTCTTTCAGAGGATCACCTCAATCTGATTATGGACATTCGCAGGGACGTGGCCAATCAAATTTTTCACTAGGAATGCCTAAATCATAGGTTGGACCTTCTATTTGAAGCACTCTCAGGGGGACCAGCCTCCAGCAGTTTCCCAATCTGTCGTCAACCTTTCAATCTGGCCCCAACATGGACTCGGCACACTCATGGCAACGAGAGCAACGACGCACCTGGTGCATGATTTCTTTGGGTTTTGTCATAGTCTCAGTTTTTTGCATATTTGTAGAACTTCTTTTCACATGATTTCATAGCCAGTATGTACTTGCGATTCCTAGTTTGCAACGTTTAGCTTCAAGCATAGAAACATCCTGGTTTCCTCTCTCAGGAGCCTGGAGCCAGCCCTGGTTTCCTTTTTTTGGCAGGCTGGCTGCCAGGTTTCAATGGACATGTAAGATTTTTTGCTACTGAAGGTAATACAATATATTAATTTACAAAAAAAAATACTTTTTCGAATGTATACTCTAAAGTCCAATTAATCCTTCAATTTATTCTGAATTGTTATAACCTTGTAACCTTATATCAATGGATTTAATATTTGAATTAATTAATGTATGAAATCTAATCTTCCTGGCATCCCTTATGAAAGGTTGTGATTGTACAGAATAGCAGTGTATCCTCCTTCAATAGCCCGTTACTAGTGATGAGCGAGGCATAGATGTGTACGGACTGTGTAGTGAGAGATCGTACAGCTTTTAAAATCGATTGAATCTGTATGGACTGTATGAAACCATAAGCAACTTACTCGATTAACTGTATGGACGCAACAGTACAGCCAAACAGAAGTGCTCAGGGTTGGTACAGACAGTACAACTACAATTTTGTACAGCTACTGGTTGCAATTGTATGTCCTCTTCAATTTTTGCAATTTAATGTGCAACGGCTGGATGGTACGACGGTAGAAGTACAGATCAATGTGGTACGGATTTAAAATTTGGCGACTGTTGTACAGATCGAATAATATGGCGGCTGTACGGATTGAATAAATTGGGTTGTACGGCTCAGTTCTTATGCTTACCCTATTCCACCTGAGCTACGCAGAGCTGGGCTATAACACCAGAACTATAAATAAGGCGGCGAGGCAGGGCAGAAAGCGTAGATGGAGTTATGAAGCAGGTCAATTAAGAGCAGCTTAAGAGGGGGGTAAGAGAGCTGATAGGAGGGAGAAAAATGGGGGCGGAGGAGGAACTAATTAATTATGCCCGGAAGTTGAAAAGAGTGAACAGGTCGAGCAGACAAGAAAAGACAACAAAGCAGTAGGTAGCTTGTGGAAGCAGCTCAAAACCAGCAGGACTGGAATGCTGGAATAGCCGTTGGAAGGAGGGCTGTGAATGGATATATTATCCGGGTGAGGAAGACTTTGGATGGCACGAAAACGACGACCGCTGCCATGCCCTGAGTTAGTGGATTGCTTGAGAAAGACAAATGACACATCGTCAGTTGCTTCCCTGAGAACAACGATGCGTGTTATATATATATTAAATATATTTGTTTGATTATTATTTTTCTGATTTCTGACTTTCTTTTATTTGTAGCGGAATAATCTTTTCTTCCTCCAGATTTGCAGTGGAGTTTCTATTACTGAATTTTTTTTTTCCAATTTCCTTTGTAAAATTGTTCTTTATTTTCTTCAATAGCAATTTCTGAATTTTTTTTTAATGGCAAAATGTCGTAGCGTGGTCAAGGACCTGGAGTTCCAAGAATTCTGAAAATTTTAGTGGCCAAAGGCCAGGTTCAGACTCGCTCTGATACCAAATGGGACGTACAATGTTCGTTCACACAAATTATCCAAAATATCTGGAATATAAAGTAATCCATTTAGGATGAAATAATAATATATTAAGTAAATGTAAGTGAATGTATAAGAATGAATGATATGATATATTACAACTAAGGGCCCTTTCATTAATAGTCATGTCTTTTCGATAAGACACATCTTTTCATTATGTCTCTTCATCAATTATTATTATTATTATTATCATCTTATATATATTCATGTTATTTATGTTCATAACAGGACTAATGAAGTTTGACTTTATGAGAATAATCCATTTAAAGAGTTTGACTTGAACTAGGAGTTTGTGGCATGTGTGATCCTTATCTCTGTCAAAGGTTTGAGAATAGCAGATTAACTTGGAGAGTGCTCCACTTTGGAGATATTTTTGGCATTAAGCCTAACCTTATCCACTAATGAAGGAAGGCACACTAGTCAAAGTTATTCTTGACACTGGAACTCAACTTCTGGACTCATGCATTGAGTATCTTTTGTGGGATATTATGGGCATGAAGATGAGCCTTATATCTTCCAATCTTAATCCTTTCAACTTTGAAGATAGCATAGCACATGAGGAGTCTTGATGGCATGCATATTGAATATTCACTACTTGAAGGAAGGTGCACTTATCTAGAACATGAAGGAGAAAGGCATGGCTTTTTTGGGATTTGTTTGATCTTACAATACTTGGATCAAGGTGCTACCTTTCTTCTCTCTCCTTGCATATCTTCAATATTAAAACTCAACTTCGAGGGTATCTTCATCAAGAGTTTATTGCAATGATCTTCAAGTATCATTTGCAACATGTGGAGTGCACTACTTGAGAGTATTTGGGCAGGGTTTATCTTTCTTCAGTTCAGATTTGTCTGCAGCATGGTGGCACTACCTTTGTGGATAATGTGGTGATTTTCCAGATGATTTTTACTATACAAATCAGCATTCTTTTTTCTTTATTCCAGATCTGATTTGTAACATGAAGAAGAGCGCCTACTTGGAGGATATTTCTATTTTCCAAGCAGTTAATTTTGGAGATATTTTCAACGAGAATACTCTTAAGAATTTTTGGCTTAAGATGAGTTCAATCATTTTGTTTTTTATCCTACTTCTATGCTTCCATTTCTCTCTTCCATTCTCCAACTTCTCCCAAGCTCTCGTTTACCTTTTCAACAACAAGTCTTGGCTTGGGTTCATTGATATTTATCACTCACTGCATAGACAAAATTTCTAGATTTGATTGTATTTGGGCTTTGGAAATGTGCTAGAAGCCCATTCCAAATTCATTGAAGATAGTTTGATCTTCTGTTTACTTGAACAAACATTATTAATCATCTTTGCTTAAATATGATTAAAAAATCAGATCCTTTTGCGACAAAGTAAAGTTTCCATGTGTGTAAGAATGAGATTATATAACTGCTCTCCCATGATAAAGATTTGAATCAAAATTGTCTTCCTAAATCAGCGAAATATAGATTTGAACTTTTCACGTTGTTGTTTTCCCTTCCTTCTTCAAACCCATTAAGCCCAGCACTGATCAGCCAAAACCCATATAAAAATCAGAATGTTTCCTTGTTAGTATAGTGATAAATATGTTGAGATTTGGGTACCTTGGAAAGTGGTCCCTTGTGGTTTTGGGTCTCTAACAACAAGAGGGAAATGTTTGTACCATTGTACCTTGTACTTTATGTCTAATTTCACTTTGACTTAGGAGATTTAAGTCAAAAGTGAAATTTGTCACTTTTAGCCTAAAGTGACTATTAATTCACTTTGTGGGTGAATTGGGAGACATAAAGTGAACTTAGGGAACTTAACCCAAAGTGGGTTTTGAGGTGAGATTCTTTTGGAGAGATCTCACCCATTGATTAGAGATGACTTGGGGTGATCTTAGCTATCCATCTTTAAGTTTCCTTACGGATGGTTAAAGAGGGGCGCAAGGGTCAAAGAGAGGCTCATTCCTTCATTTTGTTCACCAAGAGAGTTTGTAGAGGAGCAAAGGGATGAGAATGGAAGCATTTGGTGAGGAGAGCTTGGTCATGGAGAGTGCTAGGAGGCTTGGAGCATCATCATTTGTGTGTGAGTGTATTTGCTTTAAGGAGGGTACACTTGAGGAGGAGGGTGCATGCTTAGCAGGCACTAGCAGTTCTTGTGCTACTTCAGATCTGACAGGTTCATCTTTGAGGAGGCACACAATAGCTTGTTTGTGTGCAAGGTATTCTCAGTTGGGCAAAGGAGGATCAAGGGCACATTGTTTCAGTGGATTGAGCATCAAGGAAGGAAGGGCGCACTAGCTTGGGCGCATTCTTCTTAGAACCTTCTAGCAAAGCTCGAGAGGAGCTTGCTACTTGTACAAGTTCTATAGTATTGATTTCCTTGGTGTATTCCATGCTTGAGATCACATACATATATATATATATATATATATATATATATATATATATATATATATATATATATATATACTTTCATTCTAAACTGGTTTTCCCGGGGGGGTTTTATCTAGGGGTCATATTGACCAAAAATACTTGTGTCCAATTTTCATGTATGCTTAGTGTTTAGATCAGCGGTAGGAGCTTGTCAAGATCCTAGAGGAATGCTATATGTTTTGAGGTTTGCATGTACTAACTTTGGGTTACTAAAACCATAGTAGCATAATTCGCCCGAATTGGGGTTTCCTGTACGGAAATTTTGAAAGCGTATGGAATTTGTCGAACATTCAGCTATGTACGGATATGAGCTCCGACCTGTAATGTTTGAAAATTCCACGCTTCGAAGACCATCGGCCGACCTATAATGTTTGAAAATTCATTATAATGAAGTTATGAACTGTTATAAATATACTCCCTTGCCTTGATACTTCGAATCATGATTCATGGAGTCGTCAATCCGGATGCGGAGAATCGAGATCACCCTCGAGAGTCTAGATTTATCGCATTTATAAGTAACCTACTTCTATATTTTATCCGTACTAGATTTTTTGGTTACGTATTTTTTCCGTATCGAATCGAATTCGTATCCGTACTCGAATTATGCTACTATGACTAAAACTACTTGCAAGGGCACCTTAAAAGAGCATATATCCATCAATTGAGGGAAGAATTCTTGGCAGATTTGAACAGACCTGTTTGCTGTCCTAAAACGCAGCAAAGGACAGATTTGGTTGATGAAACTTAGAGCCCAACAAGAGGTCAAAGACAGACCTGTTGGGAAGCCCTCATAGTTCCTCAAAAATCTACAAAATCTGCCATTATTAGGGAAATAATCTTGCAAATTTGTGAGTTTAGTACATAGATTTTTTAGTTTTTTTTGTTCGAATAAAAGAGTTGCAAATCAGATATCACCTCTAGGGCATAAACCAATAAAGTTTCAATTCAGATCTGACTTGTTCAGCTGTAGATTTCTCAAAAAACAGATCTGATTTTCCAAGGAAAAGCCCCTAGAGTTGTCAAGCACTAACTCTAAAGAGAGAGGTTGATTGTGGGTGACAAGTAGCAATCGTCCTTCTTGTCCATTTGGGGCTATATTTGTGTTGTTTCTTTAGTGCAACCCCAAGTGACAATGGACATCTAGCCAGAAATTTCTTTTTGCATGTGCCATCTTAGGGATTGACAATTATAATTAACCCTTAGAAAATAAACGATTATCATTAACGCTTATAAAATACACACTTGGCAATTTAATTTTTTTCCTTTTCCATGTGTAATTCAATTGTGTCTCTTCAGCTACCCAAAGCTCCGTAGTGTTGGAATGAGGCTCTAATACCACTATAATGACCCACCCTGGCTGTTAGGGACGCTGTGGGAGCTTAAAGGATATCTAGTCCTTAAATTCTCTTTATGTATTCATAGATCCAATAAAATAATCAACAAATGAACTATGTGAAAGCAATGGATCCATCAAACAATTCAATAAACAATCACAGTAAGATAGGACTTATTTCAAGAAGCCAAACTGCTGGTATGAGGAAGCCACACAACTTGGATGCTTGCATCACTCCACCCAACCAATGTTGCTGAGAAGTTTAGCTACCCCCTACACCCAAGCATCTTATCACCAGCTAAAATAATGCTCAATCATCCTCACCCCAATCAGTCACTAATGGCTCAAATGTTGATTTGTGGGAAACAACTTCCCAAATGGCATACAAATCGTTGGTATTGACCCTCACTGACTTGGCCACTCAATGGCATATGGATTGTTGGCCTTTGGCACTCGTCGACTTAGACTTGTGTTGTACAGATCAATGGCTCTGGCCCTGACTAACATCCCCAAAGAGGGATTGAAGGCCCAAAATCTCTACTATCAAATATCAATGGCCCTAGCCCTCACTAACTTAGCCAAAGAGGGATTGAAGGCCCACAATCTCTACTATCAAATATCAATGGCACTCAAATCCCATACAAGATAATAAATGGATATCAATCTATAAACATGCTTCTATTCTCTAAGTATCCATGCTCAATCTAACATGCTCTTACTACTAAGGAATGAATGATGAATCTCATGGAGGATGAAAGGTTTTATAGATTTTCCCATAACCCCTAATTTAGCCTCTCTAGGTGTGGTCACTAATGGAATCTCACTCTAGTCCCCTAGGAGCTATGTGAAGCAAACCAGACGGTTCACTTCATGAAATCATCATTCACAAATAGGAAACCCCACAATATCATTTAAATAAATAATTATTTATTATTGTGAATGGTATTATATGAGGTTGATGATATGAGATACAATTGGCGTGTATATAGATACACATTGAAATGATAAGTCATGTCCTTTGGGAAAAGGCATGACTTATGAATATACAATATTGACCTATGACATAATAAATGTTTATATATTATTACATCAGTAGTAATATACCCTAGGTAGATTTATTACACTAAGACTCTTGGGCTTTCCCCTAGGGCCAAATTAGGAATTTCAGGCCTAATAAAATTACTAACGCACGTTTGAGACTCTAACTTAGAATTTGCATAGTTTTTCACCCCTTTTTCCCATCACTTCTCACTGAATCCTAAAGGTGCTCCACCGATATGCCAGTTCCAGCTTGGTAGACTCCCTCAATATAATCAAGTACAGCAACCTGGGTGTATTAGCAAGAGCAAGAGCTAGTGACCATACAAAAGCCAACATAAAAAACATCTCAACTCCTAGCATACTCATATTGTCGTGAGTTCTCCTGGCTAGACTAGACATTGGCCAAGGCTCGCAGGTTACAGCCATGTACCCAAACATAACCAAACAGATAAATATATACAGAGAGAGAGAGAGAGAGATAACCATGTCCAAAGTCAAATATATCCAGACGTACCAGTTCATCTAAGAAAAATATATTAACAATGTGAAATAGCATAAATCAAGCTAAACCATATCAGTCCATATCTGTCATGTGGCAGATCAGTCAAAAGGGGGTCTTACAAGGATTTAACAAATTATTTGGGAGTTTGAATAAGTGTGTTTGAGAGCTGCGCAGTTCTCATTCTGAAGTAATTTGTTGTGCTGGAATAGAGGAGCACAGATCCGTTGAACTTCAAAAAACTATTGTTCTGCATAAATTTTTGCAGTGGTGTCAGAGTTGGTTTCATCAATATTGTTTTGTGTTGATCAGATCCATAGTCTCAAGATTGTGCGCAGAAACTATAATTTCTATCATTCTTACCACTCCATGCTTCTTCAAGTGAGACATTCTTGATGGATTTTGTTCAAATTTTGTTAAGAAGATACACTATTGTAAGAACTGCTTCAGCCCAGATATTATTTAATAGATTTTTAACTTTTAGCATGCTCCTTGCAGTCTCCACAATTGTCATGTTCTTCCTCTCTGCAACATTATGTTGAGTATATAAGCAAGATAGCAGTCTACAAATGCCATGAGCTTTACAGTAGTTGGAATTTGAAAAAGTCTTTGGATTTGTATTCTCCACCGATATGTGTTCTGAAAACTTTGATGTTATTTTTGCTTTGTCTTTCGACCATTGCCCTAAATTCTTTGAATATTTGTAGCATATTTGATTTGTTCTTGAGAAAGTACATTATACACCTGAATCTTCATCAATAAATCATCAATAAATGTCATAAGATACTTTGTACTTGCCCATGATGAAACTTCATTGGACCACGAAGATAACTATGTACCAAGTTTAATTGCTTGCTTGCTTTCCATGCACCCTCATCAGCATTCTTTCCTGTCACTTACCTATCACAAAAGCTTTGAAGTTTGCACACACCTACTTATTACTAAACAAGAGACAACACATGAACCATATTCAACTTCTTCAAAAGTATTAGCTTTGGTAAATAAGGTGGCCAAACCAAGGATGCCAAAGCTGGCTTTTGGCATTGCCATCCATTGCTAAGAGTAACCTAAGACTTATTGATTTGTTGTAGTAGCCTTAAAACCTATATTAAACCACCTTCTTAAATGTCAATAGCCACTACGTTAAAGGATTGTCATATCACTTATGAGGCACTTTTCTTCGTCAAACTCATCTTTTTACTACCATCTAGCATTGCAAGCCACTATCTTTTGTGTCATGTTCACAGTGGTCCCTAAGTCTACATACTATAAATCTTTCAATGTGTTTTTGTTCCCTTGAAAAGTAACAAAGACTTCACTTTATCATTGCCATCCCATTCTTCAACACAATTATTTGAATAAATGATCTTTACCTGTGATAAACCATCCTACCTTTTTTACAATCTCTTTCAAAATGACTGCTTGACTTTTATCTAAAGTTCTAACTAATGTTGCTTTTCTTTGAGTTACCATGCCTTATATTGCATTATTTCGGACTCTCTTCTGTCCTCACTGACCAACATGTTGCTTCAACTTTCTTTTGTAATTTGTTGAATATACATTCTCCAAATTCCTTTATTATTGAAATTTTTCCTTTGCTCCCACCGCATAAATAACCCTCCAAATTCATCAAACGTTGATATTTTGTTCTAGATTATTAAACTAAACCTGTAACAAATCAAAAGAATGACAGAAACTATTAAGTAAAACAATGATTAAAACCATATTTTCAATCTTATCACCAACTGCAATCAACTGATCTATAACCAAGTTTGGTGACGTGAGCTATTAACGATGCACCTTCACCCATCCTTGAATTATACAATTGATTTCACAAAGCAGAGAACCTCGGTTGCATAGGAAGTCTTGTACAAGGGCTTCAAATGTATACCATTCGATCTCTATGCATCTCCCTTATGCAGAATGGCTTCATCTGAAATTGATATCCCAATAATTGCAGCACCTCCCTGTGTTTATCATAAGCTTCTCAGTCCTACATACCATCTTTGGGTCTCGGTTCTTTCCCATTAATGATATCTTATACTTCCCCACCACAACAATTCTCTTGATTTTAAATTTTCAAACAGTATAATCTTTTCCATCAAGCCTTATGTACATTTGAAAAAAACAACACATGACCACTTTCATCTATGATAAATAATTCAAAAAAAAACACCAGGAAGAAATTATCCTTAAGACAATATCTTTACCATTTTTTAAACAGTCCTAGGAAATCCTTTATGCCCTTTTATAAACCTAGAACACCACTTATAGCTTTAAAAAGGGGGAAGGCTTTGACTAAGATATCCTCTGAATAATTTATAAATTTGATAACCTTTCAAACTTTAGAAAACAGATGTTTCTTCTCATTTTTTTCAACAGTAGCAACAACAGACCCCTTGGTTTTCATCTTTGAATCAATTTGGCATCGAGGGTAAGACCAAGGGCATTGAGTTCTGTGATTCAAATCGTTCACAACAAAGTGCACATGCATCTGCAGACTCTATATCTTCACTCCCATCAGCTTCAGCACATGTTTTAAAGTGGTGAATCTCAATATGCACACCAACAACACAAGCAATTCAGAAAACAACCCTGAAAATGTTTTCCACTACACTACCACCATTTGATGATCGATTTCTTGTTGAAGAGTGAATAGATCTTGGATAAAACAACAATTTTCTCTGTGGTGCCTAAAACTACCCTCAATTACACATATCAAGGTTGTCTATGGTGACATAAGCCAGTATCCTGTAACTCTCTTATGGTAGCATCTTCTTTGAAATTACCAGCAGCTACTTCTTTACTTCCATTTGGCATTTTTCACCAGGACAACAAATTCCATGTTTTTTTCTGGTATGTCTTCTCAATAATTTCTGGAAACATCTCTTTCACTTTGAACTCCAAGCTATTATTTCTTCAGGTTCATTGATGGTTTACAACCCTCCCCCCCAGAAATTGATGACTCTTCTTCTCAAGCTCTTGGCATCACTTCTACTCTAATAAAATGTTGGTTTTCAAACTACACGAGTGACACAGAACACAAGAGAACAATTTCTAACATAAAATTTACTTGATTTCATAGTGCATAGTAACAAAGATTTATCAGACAACTAGTTTCAAATTTGCCTGTTAAGGCTTAGGATAGACCTATGAAAAATAACCCACTCTAGAATGGACAAAACTTATCTCAAAATTTTCTATCTTTTCTTATCTTAATCCTACTTCTCGTTCTAGCAAATAGGACACCATCTAAAATGGGCATTACATATTCTAGCTTGACACATCCACATGAAATCCCACAATACAAAAGGTGGTATTGAAAGAGGAATATTACTTAAATTGGCCTTGTAATTGGGCATTAGAAATTCGCTCTCTTACTAAAAAACTAAGATCTCAAAGAAAAATGTTTAGAAAGTTCAAAGAATATGTCGTAAAGGCAAACTTTCCCATTCTGGACATATCAAAGAATATGTTAAATTTATCCTCTAAGTAGCATGTTACTTCAGTTTCAACTTTAGAAAGGTCAGATCTGTTAAATTATGAGCTTGATTTCTTATGCGGATTAATTCTTTTATTTTCTTCAACACTTTGATTCCAGCTTAATACACTTCAACAATACCAAATCATAACCGAATAGCAATAACCATGTAGATACGTAAGCATGCACATCAACAACACATATACACTCGGGAAACCCTGTACAGGAAGAAAAACCCCAGCAAATGATATTCCTTTATTGCATTAATAATGTAAGATCACTTACAAATATCCACCATGAATGTTCTGATCTTAAAGAGCTTGCCAAGATGACTCTGACCTAACAGAGACCTAAGAGACCTTGCTGAAATACACCTCTGATATGCTGCCTCTATTGTTGATATACAGCACTGATATGCTGCTGATATACGCCTCTGATATGCAGCCTCTATTGCTGATATACAGCACTGATATGTTGCTGATATACACCTCTGATATGCAGCCTCTATTGCTGATATACAGCACTGATATGCTGCTGATATGCAGCCTCTATTGCTGATATACAACACTGATATGCTTCTTTGGTATGCTGCCTCTTTATCACTAATATGCTTCTTTGGTATGCTGCCTCTTTATCACTGATATGTGCCTCTATTGCTTCACCCTTAACCTGCGTATCAAACTGTGTTGAAGAGAGGAGTCGACCTCTGCTTATAAAGGCTGAAGAGGAGAAGTGAATGGCTCGAAATAGTAACTTGTTTGCATGCTTTAATCATAACTCAGCTTCATACTTTAGTTCGAACTTAGAACTAGACTTGAGACTTCTGTTACAACTCACCCTTGACTTGGCATGCATGCGTACTAACTTAGCATGCACATGACATGCATGCATGCACATGACATGCATGCATGCAACATGCAACTACTCATGCATGCAACATGCATGTGGACATGCATGCAGTGCATGTCATGCATGCAACATGCAACATGCAAC
Organism: Picea engelmannii; assembly: GCA_009831015.1. Lineage (NCBI taxonomy): Eukaryota > Viridiplantae > Streptophyta > Pinopsida > Pinales > Pinaceae > Picea > Picea engelmannii. The sequence continues at coordinate 200,715 of ML781437.1, forward strand.
TAGACATGCATGCATGCAACATGCAACAACTTGACAACAAATTCTTTGACTTAGACATGCAACTTTGACTTCTACAACTCGACTCTTTACAAGGAAATTCGAAATTCTCTTCATGATGGATAATGTCACACATGCCAACGCACTAGATCAATACATTTATATCATTTGCAATATTAGGAATATATTTTGTTTCTAGCTCATAGGAATTTTATATTCAACCTAATTTTTGCTAGATGCCTTGACTTTTGCACATGGCTCACAAGGCTTGACTAGGCTCACAAAGGTTGTACACTTCCCCTGACTTTTGCACTAGTCTGTCTATGCTCACATAGGTTGTACGTTCCCGCTGACTTTTGCATTAGACTCACATAGCATCTCGTTCGTCCTAACTTTTGGTTTGACTCACAGAGGTTGTACGTTCCCCCTGGCTTTTGTCAATACCTCACAAGACTGGTTGATTCTCCAAATCTTCCTGGCTAGCCTAAGGGTGGCCCATATGGCCTCTCATTGGAGAATGACTGTCGATGCTGCCAAATTTAACACTCCCTCTTAGCAAGGGAGTCATTATCAGCCACACCAAGCTTGCCTCTCAACTTTACAAACTGTCTCGAAGTCAGAGGCTTGGTCAGGATATCAGCTACCTGCTCGCTCGTGGCTATGTACTGTAACTTTACAGTTTTTCTCTGGACCAAGTCTCGGATGTAGTGGTACCTCATGTCAATATGTTTTGACATGTCGTGAAATACTGGGTTTTTGTCAATTTTATGCAACTTTGATTATCACAGTGAGCCACCGTCGTCTCGAGCTTGTCACCAAACAACCCAGAAACCAATTTTCTGAGCCATACTGCTTCCTTGCTAGCATCACTTGCTACAATGTACTCAGCCTCTGTTGTACTCTGTGCAATGGATCCTTGTTTCCGACTTGACCAAGAGATCATAGCATATCCTAAACTGAAGCAGTATCCGAAAGTACTCTTTCGATCTACTAGGCTTCCTGCCCAGTCAGCATCTCCATACCCATGCAGAAATACACCACCACTAGATGTATATCTCAGACCATAAGTAATGGTCCCTCTGAGATATCTCAAGATGTGCTTTGCTACCACCCAGTGTCTCTGTCTCAGTTCAGTCATGAACTGACTCATTGCAATCACTGCATAGCATATATCTAGCCTGGTGTGGATCATGTACATCAATGATCCAATCAGCTGCCTATACATGGTGGGATCTGTTAGTCTCTAATTTTGCTTTTGATCTAGTGAGAAATCCTAATTCAAAACCCCGCCTACCTGCACTTCATTTTCTGTTTCCATTTGATTTAAATCATTGCTTTCAACTTGTTTGGGCTTGCGTTTGGCTTTTTGGATAATTGTTTTTATAGTTTGGAGTTTTAAGACATGGTTTTAAATGATGTGTCACTTCATATGCTTGTTTGAACTTTACAAATTCAAATTATGCTAAGTCATTAAAGCGCTACTGGAATAACATTATTCACGTAGCGCAAATATGAACATGCCTTAATATGCGCCTGCCACCCAGATTCTATTATGATTACCCAGATTGTGGACTGAAAGTTCGCATGTGTTTCACTATGGCTCCTGAATCATTTGATGATTCAAATCGTAACATGATCGGATTACTCTGTACCTGCAAAGGACTCATTTCAAATCATCAAATTCCCAATGATCATTATTTGAACCTGGCATTCTTCTGTCCAATTTTGCTGAATTTTAGGCGCAGGTGTTTGCTCAGAAGAACAGTTATATTCTAACAGATTGCAGGTGGCAAATTCGAAATTTGAACAGTGCCAGTTATAGCATTGTGTTTTTAATGGCGCCTAAAAGGAGCGGACAAGTGGTCAGATTAGAACCCGAGGGTGTTGAATTCCTCGAAGCTTATCCTCAAATGGCTCAAAGGTTCGGAGATGTTGGTTGGTTCGAATTCCTTACCACTTTCCAAGGTCACAACGAACAGGTTTCTATGGAGTTTGCACTGAACTTTGATGGTTACAAAGTGGAGATTGGGAAACTGCTGATGTTGGTAACAGAACAGACAATTGCCAAAGCTTGCAGATTGGTGGTTGGAGGAGAGCGATGGTGGAAGAAGGAGCATGTGGTTACAGAGTTTGTTAATCAATTCTTGCTTCCAGATAAGCAAAATCCAAATTGGAGAAAGGGAATTCCTCATAGCTGGATCAGACCAAAATGGCACACTGCTCTGATCGTTATCCACAAGTATATTACCTGTGAAGGTAGATTCTCACTAATCTATATCTACCACATTAGGTTATTGATGCATCTAAATGGCGATTATCCTTTAAATCTGCCTTATTTTCTACTCAAAAGCTTGACAAAGATGTCAAAAAGAGCACAGTCACTCTTCTCCAATGCGAAGAGCAACCTGTTTCATCAAGTTTTAATTAAGACTTTAGTTGTGTCTGCTTTAAGAGAAATACAAAAACCCTGGAGTTGGCTCATGCAATCCTTAAATCCTGATCCACAGTCCAGCAAACAGAAGAAAGGTAAAGGAAAAAGAACTGTCGCACAGAAACAAAATATTTCAATTGATGAAACCCCTGTCAAGGAAGAAATGCCTGCTATCAGAGTGACAAGGAACAGCAGAGGTAAAAGACCGAAATTAGATCCAGAAATCAAAATGTTTTCTAAGGAAGATGTTAAAGGGGAAGAAGATTCAAATGAAGATTTTGATTTTCAAACTACAGCCAAGAACGAATTTCCATCAACCAGTAAAAAGGACCCTGCAGTCAAAAGAACAAAGAATAAAAGTGTGTCTGTGTCTCAAAAACCTAGAAGGAATTCTACTAGGGTTACCAACAACTACAGGTTGAAGTCTAAAGCCATGTTCAATCCATCGATCAAAGAAAAAAATGTCATAGTTATAGAAGATCACTCTGAAGATGTTGAAGCAGGTACCAGGAAAAAGGCAAAAGGAACTCCATTGCATAAGAAACCAGCAAAGAAAAGTAAACAGATTGCATCATCATCTACAGGACCTGTAACAAGAGCTACAACTAGATTGGCAAAAGCTAAAACAATTGCTGAAGGTATCAGTGAGATCCCTGAAAATAAAAAGGGTTACCTTGTAGATTCAGATCACCTATCAGATATGCATGAAGCCATAGGTTCAGCAAGTTCTGATGAAGAACACAGCTCAGGATTGGTTTCTAAATACCAAATTAAAACTAGAGAACGCAAGGTTACCTTCAATCTGAATGAGCATGTGCCCTCTGAAGAGTTTCCCGAATTCAAGGTTAAAGTCAGGACTGATAGAGAAAGGATCAAGGAACTCCAGAAGACAATGAAACAGTTGAAGAAAGAAAAGGCACATATAGAACAATGGAATGCTCATCAGCAAGAAAGGATTCAAGGCTTCAAGAAGAAGAAGAAAGAGCAAAGAGCATTGCTCAAAGAGCTCAGAGAAATAAACTTCAAACTCTATTGGCACAATGTCGTGCTTACCACAAAGCTCAAACAGAAAACTGCCAAAGCTACTGTTGTTACTATATCCTAAAGGTTTCATGAAATTTGCTACAATCATAATTTTGATGTTTTCAAGAAATATGGCAGTGTCTACTCATTTTAGTCTATGAAATGCAAAGACCTCGAAATGTATAATTAGATCAAACTAATTCCTTTTTTGTAGAATCAAAGGTAATGCTGGCAAATTCATATGATATTAAGTTGTTGAGCAATGATCTATTTTTGGAATGGAAATGCTCTTTTTGAGCTAACCTCCCTACTAGATAGATGCTATCTAGATCTAGTCATTAAATACACTCTAGAAAATAGGATCGGGGGTTTTGGGGGATAGTTTAAATAGGCAAAGGAAAGACTCTGTTCAGGTCGAAAAATTGGAGATCCAAAGGACTTATGTTGAAATTCCTTGTAAGGCATTACTATTCTATTTGACACTTAATAGCAAAGGCATATGGATGGTTAGACACTCTTTTCTACTCTGTTTTCTTTCTTCATACTTGAATTCATTATTCAGATTGCAATGCATTTGTTTCTTGATTGTTAATTAATACAGTGAAGAATTTACTGTGGAAATTATTTTCAAGTTTGATTTCAAGCTGATGGTCTTGTTTCTTTATGATATTTTGAGACAATAATTTTTGTGAAGTTGACAAATTGAAGGCTTCATCCTCTCTTTTTCTTATTGGTCTAATCTATCTCTGTGACTACCTTTTATTCAGTCAATGGGATAAACTATGTTCTGATTTTGATTTTCATGTTATGTTATCACCTTGAGCCAGTTTTCAACCACCTTATTCAAAAACCAAATCATAAAAACCTTCAAAACACTTTGCAATAAACCGATGATGCCCTAGCTTGCCCCCTCATAGTCAGTGCAACTTTAGGGACTAACATCTTTTGGCGCCGTTGCCGGGGACGAAGAAACGAAGATATCTTCCCTGGGGAAACAACAAGATTATATTTCAAATCTTGATGGTGAACAAGATTTTGGACATTATTTAAGACTGTGATTATTCACCTAGCAACTCCTCTGTGGTAATTATGGCTCCTAAAAGAGAAGGGAAAGGACCTAAAACTCCTCCAACTTCTTCATCATCTACTAAGAGACCAGTAACTAGCAAAAATCCAGATCCTGAGCCTGTTGCAGCAGTTCCAGATCCCGAAAAGTTACTAAGAAAATCTAAAATTAGTTCTAGACAGCCTTCTCTCCAAAAGGGAAAATTGTCTTCAGAAAGTGTTCAAGGACAGTCCTCTGAAATCACTAAAACCCAATCAAATCAAGAGGAAATTCCTGAAAGTAAGGTCAACCCTGTTATTGAGCCTGCTTCAGTATCATTCCCTTCAACAGTCTCAGAATTAAATCTAGATCAGTGGAAGCTACTTGTTGAATTCATTAAACAGGAATATCCAAACACCTTGCCTGTGACTGAAACTTTGGAAGGTCATAGCACAGATATCAAAAGTGAACCAGAAACATCCTCTTCATCTCTTGGATCTCTCTCCTCTGAAGATTTTAAATCACATTATTTTTCTTTCGAGAATCCTCTATTTCTTGGTCCATCATCCGATCATAGTCCAGAAGAGAAATCCCGATTTGTTGAAGATCAAAACTCAGTGACAATACAGTTAAGCTGTCATACACAAGGTACAGTTTCACCTCCAACAGCACCAACCTTGCCTACTCCCAAAACTCAAACACCAAGGATAGCAAATATGGCTGCAAACAGAATGGATGAAATTGTTGCAGCAAGGTATGCCCCTTTGATTCTTCCACGAGTCATGTTTTCCTTTCCACCAAACGATTATATGAGGTACTTGCCCAGATTCGATGGAGATGGAGCAGTTACTGCTGAAGAGCATTTGAGTTCATTTTATAGTTTTGCAGATAATTTCAATGTAGAGCATGTTGATGTGTGGATGAGATTATTTGTGCAGAGTCTAAATGGGGAAGCAAGAAAGTGGTTCAAGAGTTTGCCTCCAAACTCAATTGCTAACATTGTAGCCTTAGATGATGCCTTTCTTAAACACTGGGGAGACAAGAAAGACTTTTTATACTGCATCACCGAATTCGGTGCTTTAAAGAGGAAACAAGGTGAATCAACACCTGATTTTACCAAAAGGTTCAACCAAATGTATGGTAAAATTCCAGAGGAGATTAAACCTTCAGAGACATCAGCTAAAATTACTTTTTCCAATGCTTTCGATGCTGAATTTTCCTTATTGCTTAGAGAAAGAAGAGCTGCTACCCTCAGCCTGATGCAAGATGCTGCTATCGAGGTAGAATCAAACATATTAGCAGCAGACAAATTGAAGTCTAGGAGTGACAGAGACAGAAAAAAGCAAAAAGAAGAGTTCCCTTCATCCTCAAATGCAGCATCTGATTCTAAGATGGATGAAATGGCTAAGATGCCGAAAACTCTCACATCTGAAATGGCAAGGTTAAAGATGGAACAAAAACAACCTAGTAGACCTGCACAGGAGGGTGGATACAGAAACCAAAATCAGTTCAGGAGGTCGAACAATGCACCTCAAATATTACCAAAGGAAAGAAATAATCAAGATGATCAAAAGGTTTTGCCTCCTTTCCAGAATAATGCAGTAGATGAGCAGGAGGATGAAGATGATACAGAAGATGATTCTACAGTTCACCTAAATCATTCTGAAGCATCTCCTATGCATGTGACACAGCAGGATTATGAAGATACTTTGATTTTGAACCAGTTTGAAGAAGGGGATGATGATGAGATTATCCAAAAGGAACCTAAAAGGAAGAAGCACAATCTCAGATCTAGTTCAAATACACCTAAAGTGGATACACTTGTTCCCACAAAGAAGGCCAGTACTCCAATTAAAACAGGAATTATCAAAGGAAGTCCCAAGATTCAGGCTGATCAACCATTGAAACAACCTGCCAAGGATAGTACTGTTGACATAAAGGAACCAGAAAGAAATGTTTCTTATTTCAGTTTAGAACACGAAATCAACAAAATCGAGATTTCAGTGCCATTGTTAGAACTCATGAAAATAGAACCCTTCAGAAAGACTGTTCTCAAGGCTCTACAGTCTCCAGCTCAAGTTACCTTTTCAGATACAGTCAATCTAGAAGACGAAAACCCTGTTGTAACTATTGGACCTCACATTGAAGACAGAATTGATGCCTCTCCTCCATTCTACATTTCATTAAATATCCATGACAAGATATTGCACAACTGCCTAATGGATTCTGGTGCCTCACATAATGTCATGCCTAAGGTGGTGATGGAAGAATTAGGGTTGGACATTACTAGACCATATCATGATCTATATTCTTTTGACTCCAAGAAAGTCAAATGCCTTGGAGTAATGAAAGATGTGGTTGTTACTCTTTCCCAATTACCTATGAAAAGTGTGGTATTAGACGTTATTGTGGCTGACATACCACCAAAATTTGGAATGCTTCTTTCAAGATCTTGGGCCAAGAAGGTAGGTGGTACTCTGCAGATGGACCTTAGTTATGCAACTATACCTGTTTTTGGTGGGGAACAACAAAGATTATATAGAGAAGTAAGACTGGCTTATTTGGTAAGTGATCGTAATAATCCCACTAATCATCCCATATATGTTGTAGAAGATGATCTTGGTTCTTCTATTTTTCATATGAGTGATGAAATGGCAGAAGTATCAGTTAGGAAGACAACAACTGCAGTTAAAGACAGTGAAGATAATTTTGTTTGGAAAATGTATTTTGACGGAGCATGTTCAAGAGAAGGTTCTGGAGCTGGGATTGTATTCATTTCCCCTACCAATGAGGTTATTCCTATGTCATATAAACTTGAATTTGACACCACCAATAACATCAGTGAGTATGAAGCCTTGCTGTTAGGTTTGAAAGCTGCTAAAGATATGGGTATAGATAAGCTTTCTGTTTTTGGAGATTCAAAACTAATTATTCACCAGATCAAGAATATATATCAAACCAAACAGCAAAGGTTGAAACAATATAGAAATGAGGTGTGGGATTATGTAGATAATTTCTTCTTGGCTTTCAATATTACTTTTGTGCACAGAAATTTAAATCAGCAAGCCGACTCTTTGGCACTTGCAACTAGCAACTTCAAAATTCCAATGTTTCCTAATCTGAAGTTTGAAGTTGAGGTCAGACACAGACCCTCAATACCAGATAATATAAAACATTGGCAGGTCTTTAAGGATGATGAGGAAATTCAAAGATTCTTAAAAACTATTGAAGAGTTTTCTAATATTTCAATAGATCGGGATGATGAGGATGAAGAAGTAGAGGTACATGCTGCAGGTGTTCTTCAAGACAATGTTGTTGGGCACAAAATTATTGAACTAAAGACAAACCATTTGCCTAAAGGTTTGGTTCCACTAGAGAGGTTGTTCGATCACAATGATGTTTCCAGGAAAGTTGTTATCCAAACAAAAGAAACGAATGTAGTGGACTGTGACATCAGTTCGAATACAAATCCCAGGTTGGTCAAAATATCTAGAAAACTGTCACAGAAGCAAAGAAGAGCATATGTTGAATTAATGAAGCAATATTCAGATATATTTGCCTGGTCCTATGAAGATTTGAAAGTGTTTGATACAGAGATAATACAGCACAAAATTCCTCTGAAACCTGGGTCTAAACCTATTAAGCAAAAGTCTAGGCAATTTAATCCTCTACTGTTACCTATAATAGAGAAGGAGCTGAAAAGGTTATTAGAAGCTAAAATCATAGTGCCACTGAGATACTCAGAGTGGGTAGCCAACCTTGTATCTGTCAGGAAGAAAAACGGAGAGATAAGGCTCTGTGTGGACTTTAGAAATCTGAATAGATGCTCCTTGAAAGACAATTATCCATTACCAAAAATGGATCATATCTTTCAGAGAGTTGTCGGTGCAAAGAGGATCTCTATGCTTGATGGATATTCAGGGTACAATCAAATATCAGTAGTGGAAGAGGACAAAAAGAAAACAACATTCACCACTCCCTGGGGTACTTTTATGTACGAAAAGATGCCCTTCGGATTGATGAATGCAGGGGGCACATTTCAAAGGGCTATGGATATTGCTTTTATTGGTGAAAAAGACAGGTTTGTGGTTATTTATCTCAATGACATCACTGTATTTTCAGCATCTGACGAAGAAAATTTACAGCACTTGAAGCAGACTTTTGAGAAATGCAGAAGATATGGCATTTCACTTAATCCTAAAAAATCACACTTCGCCATGGAGGAAGGAAAGCTTTTAGGACATCTTGTTTCCCTTGAAGGTATTAAAATAGATCTTGAAAGAGTAAAGGCTATACAACAAATAGACATTCCGAGAAACAAGAAGTCTATTCAGTCCTTCATTGGTAAAATTAATTTTTTAAGGAGGTTTATACCTAATTTCGCAGAGATTATCAAATACATTACTCACATGTTAAAAAAGGATGTAGAAATTAAGTGGATACCAGAAGCTAAAGAATCTTTTGAAAGAATCAAGCAGGCTCTTGTTCAGGCCCCTGTTCTCATTAGTCCAGATTATTCCAAGGGATTCATGACTTTCTCATTTGCATCAGAAAATACCATAGTTGTTGTTCTTTTGCAAAGAAATGAGCAAGGACATGAGCAGCCCATTTCCTTCTTTAGCAAAACTCTCAAAGATTCTGAATTGAAGTATGATATAGTGGAGAAACAGGCCTATGCCCTGGTAAAGGCTCTGAAATCCTTCAGAGTATATGTTCTTCAATCAGAGATTACAGCTTATGTCCCAGGAAGTGCAGTCAAAGAAATTTTGGTTCAGCCTGACTGTGAAGGAAAGAGAGGGAAATGGACAACAAAAAACTTGGAGTATGATCTCACCATAAAGCCTACTCAGCTGATAAAAGGTCAAGGCCTTGCTAAATTAATGACAGAATCTAATTGCAAAGCAATTGGGTTGAACCATCTTTCAGACAATACACGGGATTCTTCTTTCCAAATTGAGGAAACAAATTCACAGGTAAACAGCAAGTATGTCTCTTCACCATGGTACAAAGATATCGTATTTTTTCTGTTGAATTTTCAATCTCCCCCAGAGTTGGATAAATCAAAATTCAAATCATTAAAGTTAAGAGCAGTGAAGTATTGCATTATTGATCAAATCTTATTCTGGAAAGATCCTAATGGCTTCTTGTTGAGGTGTGTCGATGAAAAAGAAGCTGAACAATTTTTTTATGATTTACATCATGGTGTGTGCGAAGGCCATCACCATTGGAAGGCTACTGCCTTCAAGATTCTTAGGGCAGGCTATTACTGGCCAGTTATATTCTCAGATATTTTTGCTGAGGTCAGGGCATGTGAACCCTGTCAGAAATTTGCTGGAAAGCAGAAACTTATGTCTCTACCTCTAAAACCAATCATCACTCATGGACCATTCCAACAGTGGGGCATGGATTTCATCGGAGAGATCAATCCTTCATCTTCAGGACAACATAGATGGATTCTTACAGCCACGGATTACTTTACAAAGTGGATTGAAGCAATTCCGACTCGGAATGCAACAGACAAGGTAATCATGGAATTTCTAGAGGATATATTTTTTCCAGGTTTGGCTGTCCTAAAAAACTAGTCACTGATAATGCACAAGCTTTTAAATCGAATTCCATGATTGAATTCTGCAATAAATATAGTATCAAATTGGTTCATTCTACTCCCTACTACCCCCAAGGGAACGGATTAGCATAATCTTCCAATAAGACTCTGATAAGGATTATCAAAAAACTACTGGCAGAAAATAAAAAATCATGGGATTCCAAGTTAAAGTTTTCCCTATGGGTTGATCGTATCAGCAACAAGAAATCTATTGGGACCTCTCCTTTCCAGATGGTATATGGGACAGAAGTTATTCTTACAACTCAATTAGGCCTGCCAGTTGTAAAGATTTTACAAGAAGAGTTAGAAGAACCCAACGATATCCAAAGGAGAATTTTTCAGATGATTGAAGTTCAGCAGGTCAGAGAACAATTGAATCAGAAAGTTGTTGCTCACTAGAGTAAAGTCAAGGCTACATTCGATAAGGGAACTAAGAAAGATATTTTCAACGAGGGAGATTTGGTATTAAGGTGGGATGCCAAGAGAGAGGATAAAGCAAAACATGGTAAGTTCGATAACCTATGGTATGGTCCTTTCAGAATAGCCAAGGTAATAGACAATAACACTTTTCTCCTGCTTAATTTAGACAACACAGAAACTTTTGGGGGCCCAGTGCATGGGAGGTTCTTGAAGCACTATTTTCTCTAAAGACTCATCAGGTTTTCAGTTAGTACAGTAGATTTGCTTTTCAATAAAGACTCCATACACCCAATGGACTTGTTTAAACAGTTATACTGCGAATAAACACTGACAGATGCAGGGAGATCAGTAAATCAGAAATAAAGGAAAAGGCATTGGGCTGCAGTTCTTGGAGTTTATTATCAAAACTCCATCCCCAGAAGGAGCCAGTGTTAGTCTCTAATTTTGCTTTTGATCTAGTGAGAAATCCTAATTCAAAACCCCGCCTACCTGCACTTCATTTTCTGTTTCCATTTGATTTAAATCATTGCTTTCAGCTTGTTTGGGCTTGCGTTTATCTTTTTGGATAATTGTTCTTATAGTTTGGATTTTTAAGACATGGTTTTAAATGGTGTGTCACTTCATATGCCTGTTTGAACATTACAAATTCAAATTATGCTAAGTCATTAAAGCGCTACTGGAATAACGTTATTCCCGTAGTGCAAATATGATCATGCCTTAATATGCGCCTGCCACCCAGATTCTGTTATGAGTACCCAGATCGTGGACTGAAAGTTCGCATGTGTTTCACGATGGCTCCTGAATCATTTGATGATTCAAACTGTAACATGATCGGATTACTCTGTACCTGCAAAGGACTCATTTCAAATCGTCAAATTCCCAACGATCATTATTTGAACCTGGAATTCTTCTGTCCAATTTTGTTGAATTTTAAGCGCAGGTGTTTGCTCAGAAGAACAGTATATACTAACAGATTGCAGGTGGCAAATTCGAAATCTGAACAGTGTCAGTTATAGCATTGTGTTTTTAATGGCGCCTAAAAGGAGCGAACAAGTGGTCAAATTAGAACCCGAGGGTGCTGAACTCCTCGAAGCTTATCCTCAGATGGCTCAAAAGTTTAGAGATGCTGGTTGGTTCGAATTCCTTACCACTTTCCAAGGTCACGACGAACAGGTTTCTATGGAGTTTGCACTGAACTTTGATGGTTACTAAGTGGAGGTTGGGAAACTGTTGATGCTGGTGACAGAACAGACAATTGCCAAAGCTTGCAGATTGGTGGTTGGAGGAGAGCGATGGTGGAAGAAGGAGCATGTGGCTACAGAGTTTGTTAATCAATTCTTGCTTCCAGATAAGCAAAATCCAAATTGGAGAAAGGGAATTCCTCATAGCTGGATCAAACCAGAATGGCACACTACTCTGATCATTATCCACAGGTATATTACCTGTGAAGGTAGATTCTCACTAATCTATATCTACCACATTAGGTTATTGATGCATCTAAATGGCGATTATCCTTTAAATTTGCCTTATTTTCTACTCAAAAGCTTGACAAAGATGTCAAAAAGAGTGCAGTCACTCTCCTCCAATGCGAAGAGCAGCCTGTTTCATCAAGTTTTAATTAAGACTTTAGTTGTGTCTGCTTTAAGAGAAATACAGAAACCCTGGAGTTGGCTCATGCAATCCTTAAATCCTGACCCACAGTCCAGCAAACAGAAGAAAGGTAAAGGAAAAAGAATTGTCGCATAGAAACAAAATATTTCAATTGATGAAACCCCTGTCAAGGAAGAAATGCCTACTATCAGAGTGACAAGGAACAGCAGAGGTAAAAGACCGAAATTAGATCCAGAAATCGAAATATTTTTTGAGGAAGATGTTAAAGGGGAAGAAGATTCAGATGAAGATTTTGATTTTCAAACTACAGCCAAGCACGAATTTCCATCAACCCGTCAAAAGGGCCCTGCAGTCAAAAGAACAAAGAATAAAGGTGTGCCTGTGTCTCAAAAACCTAGAAGGAATTCTACTAGGGTTACCAACAAATACAGGTTGAAGTCTAAAGCCATGTTCAATCCATGGATCAAAGAAGAAAACGTCATAGTTATAGAAGATCACTCTGAAGACGCTGAAGCAAGTACCGGGAAAAAGGCAAAAGGAACTCCATTGCATAAGAAACCAGCAAAGAAAGGTAAACATATTGCATCATCATCTACAGGACCTGTAACAAGAGCTACAACCAGATTGGCAAAAGCTAAAGCAATTGTTGAAGGTATCAGTGAGATCCCTAAAAAATAAAAAGGGTTAACTTGTAGATTCAGATCACCTATCAGATATGCATGAAGCCATAGGTTCAGCAAGTTCTGATGAAGAACACAGCTCAGGATTGGTTTCTAAATACCAAATTAAAACGAGAGAACCCAAGGTTACCTTAAATCTGAATGAACCTGCGCCCTCTGAAGAGTTTCCCGAATTCAAGGTTAAAGTCAGGACTGATAGAGAAAGGATCAAGGAACCCCAGAAGACAGTGAGACAGTTGAAGAAAGAAAAGGCACATATAGAACAATGGAATGCTCGTCAGCAAGAAAGGATTCAAGGCTTCAAGAAGAAGAAGAAAGAGCAAAGGAAATTGCTCAAAGAGCTCAGAGAAATAAACTTTAAACTCTATTGGCACAATGTCGTGCTTACCACAAAGCTCAAACAAAAAACTGCCAAAGCTACTGCTGTTATTATATCCTAAAGGTTTCATGAAATTTGCTACAATCATAATTTTGATGTTTTCAGGAAATATGGCAGTGTCTACTCATTTTAGTCTATGAAATGCAAAGACCTCGAAATGTATAATTACATCAGACTAATTCCTTTTTTGTAGAATCAAAGGTAATGCTGGCAAATTCATATGATATTAAGCTGTTGAGCAATGATCTATTTTTGGAATGGAAATGCTCTTTTTGAGCTAACCTCCCTACTAGATAGATGTTATCTAGATCTAGTCATTAAATACACTCCAGAAAATAGGATCGGGGGTTTTTGGGGATAGTTTAAATAGGCAGAAAAAATACTCTGTTCAGGTCGAAAAATTGGAGATCCAAAGGACTTATGTTGAAATTCCTTGTAAGGCATTACTATTCTATTTGACACTTAATAGCAAAGGCATATGGATGGTTAGACACTCTTTTCTTCATACTTGAATTCATTATTCAGATTGCAATGCATTTGTTTTTTGATTGTTAATTAATACAGTGAAGAATTTACTGTGGAAATTATTTTCAAGTTTGATTTCAACTTGATGGTCTTGTTTCTTTATGATATTTTGAGACAAGAATTTCTGTGAAGTTGACAAATTGAAGGCTTCATCCTCTCTTTTTCTTATTGGTCTAATCTATCTATGTGACTACCTTTTATTCAGTCAATGGGATAAACTATGTTCTGATTTTGATTTTCATGTTATGTTATCACCTTAAGCCAGTTTTCAACCACCTTATTCAAAAACCAAATCATAAAAACCTTCAAAACACTTTGCAATAAACCGATGATGCCTTAGCTTGCCCCCTCACAGTCAGTGCAACTTTAGGGACTAACAGGATCCACCAAATCTGAACCTGTATTAGAATCATGCAGCTTTCTCAAGTTGGTAACCATTGGAGTAGACATGGATTTGCAATCCATCATACCAAACTTCTTTAGTATATCCACTGTGTATTTTCCTTGTGCCAGAAATATCTCGCCCTATCTTTGCCACACTTCCAATCCTAGGAAGTAATGCATCAAGCCTAAGTCTTTCATCTCGAATTCTGAGGTTAGCTCCCTCTTACACCAGGCTAATAGTCATTCATCTCCTGTTAGAAAGAGATCATCAACATACAGGATTAGTATAACAGGTTGGTTACCTTTTACCTTGAAGTACAGATTTGCATCAACATCACTTTTATGAAAGCCCATGCTTTTAAGAAAGCCATCAATCCTGTCATACCAAACTCTGGGAGCCTGCTTAAGACCATACAAGGCCTTCCTTAGCTTGCATACATGAGTGCCTTTGTTATGCAGTAGAAAACCATATGGTTGTTCCACAAAGATCTCATGTTCAATCTTTCCATTCAAGAATGTTGTTTTTACATCCATCTAATGTAGCTTCCAACCAAGAACGGAAGCTAAAGCAATAATAGTTCGAATGGAGGTATACCTGGCTACAGGGGCAAAAGTCTCTTCGTAGTCGATTCCTTCTTTCTGAGTGAAGCTTCTAGCTACAAATCTTGCTTTGAACTTTTCCACACTTCCATCAGCCGCATGTTTGATCTTATAGATCCATTTGGAAGAAACCACTGATTTGTCTTTTGGCCTCGGCACAATGTCCCAAACATTGTTTTTTATAATAGACCTGTATTCCTCAAGCATGGCATCCTTCCATACTTGTAATTTATCTGCTTCTTCAAATGAAGAAAGTTCGGCATCACTAATGTTGCTCATCAATGCAACATAGCCTCCAAACCTATGAGGCCTCTTACTTTCCCTGAAAGTTCCTTAGGGAGCAACTATCCTTTATGCTTCCTGTATTGTTTCTTTAAGCCACCCTGGCTTCCTTTTGGCTGGAGGTTCTTCAAGAGTTCTTTCTAACTCTTCAACAGGTTCTAGGGGCTCATTACTTGGCCCTTCACAAGGTTCCTCCCTCTAATCATGTGACTCTTCATTTTCAGAAGAGGGTGAAGCTAGCTGAACTGCTTCTGATTCCTACTGAAGCTCTCTGGATTTCTTGAATGCAGCTTCCTCATGGAAAGTCACATCTCTGCTTACCTCTATTTGCCTCTGATCTGGTACATAAATCCTATAAGCCTTGGAGTTCTTACTGTACCCCCAAAAAAACCCTTTATTGCCTGACGGTTCCATCTTTGTCCTCTTTTCCTTAGGGACATGAATATACACAGGACACCTAAATATCCTTAGATGCCCTACTTCAAGTTTGATCCCCGAGAAGACCTCTTCAGGAGTCTTGTCCTTCAAGATAGCATGTGGACACTTGTTCTGAATATACACGGC
>ML781437.1:216341-231713 GCA_009831015.1 Picea engelmannii
ATACAAACAACCACTGAGTGAGGGAGATGACATGGGACCACATACATCAGAATGAACCAGATCTAAGATGCCCTAAGCTCTGTTGTCACTACTAGGAAATGCTTTCTTTATATTTTTACCTAGCATGCATCCCTTACAAATTTAATTTTTACTAAGAAAAATAGAGGGCATGCCACATACCATGTTCTGTAGATCTGGAAGAGCTTTGTAATGAAGATGTCCAAGTCTTGTGTGCCACAACTCGCTGGAGCTAGTCGCATCATGAGCCAATGCCTAAACTGACTGTCTTGACATGATGTACAGTCCTCCTCTGCGAGTTCCAATGGGTTATGTTGTACTTAAGTGGCTACCTTTAGCCCATAGTAGTGCCTTCCTGTCCTTGAAGATCACCCAATATCCCTTGTCCTCAATGGTTGCAACTGATAGTAGATTCTTCTTGAGCCCTGGAACATATAATACTTCATCAATATGAAGTCTAGCCCCAGATTCCAATCTGAAGGATATAGAACCTACTCCCTCTATCTTGTGACAATTGTCATCCCCGAGCTCAACCTGCTCTGCAAAAGATTTTGTCTCGAAATCTGAAAGGATCTCCTTGTACCCTGTCATGTGCTTTGATGCACCACTGTCTACTAACCAAGTTTTTGGCCCCATGAAAATTGAACTAGATAAGGCAAAAACCAAGTAATATTCTTTTTTATTTTCTCTCATTAGAAGGACTTCTCTGTTTTCTTTTGGATTCATCATCCTCAGTAGTTGGGGCATGATGTTTCCCTTTCCTTGGATATTTCTTTCTAAACCAACAATCTTTAGCAAAATGACCCAACTTATTACAACTAAAGCATTTAATCTTAGATGTATCAATACTCTTGCCTGTGAATGTACCTTTGGTGTTTGGCTTCCTCTGAGAGCCTTTCTGGAAAGTGCCTTTCTTCTTTCCCTTGAATCTTGATGCTAAAGTTGAGTGCTCTTCTTTCGTTGGCTCGATCCTGGTAGCTGTGCGACTCTCCTCCTAGAGGCAATCATGCCATAACCTCTCAAACGTGGGTTGAATCTCTCTCCCACTTACACTGGATAAGAAGGTCTCCCATGAAGAAGGAAGACCATCAAATATGGCCTGCACTAAATCATCATCGTCCACTATCACCCCTGTGACCAAAAGCTGATCTCTGATCTGGGCTATCCTGGAACAGAAAGATGCTATTGATTCACCTTTCTCCATCTTCAAATACTTAAGCTTGTGCTTAAGTGTCCTCTTCTGACTTGGAGCTTGTTTCTCATACAAATTCACCAAGGTATCCATACAGTCCTTGGCAGTCATTAACAAAGTCATTGCAGGCATTATACTGTCTTTGACTGAGTCAAAGATGATTCGCTTGGCCTTTGCTTGACTCTTCCTGAAGGCCACTCTTCCTGCATTTTTAGTGGGTTCCTCCTCCACCACTGTGGTCACATACTGCTCAAGATCATGCTCCTGCAAGATATTTGTTATCCGGAGCTTCCACACATTGAAGTTGGCAGCTCCTTCGAGCCTATCCTCGGCCCTGACTGAAATGGAGGATGCCATGGACCTCACACTGGAAACTTAATCAAGCTAGCTTGGATCTGTGTGTACCTGCTGCTGCACTTCAACACGCTTAACACACCCTAAGCTCCGATACCATGTTAAATTATGAGCTTGATTTCTTATGCATGCGGATTAATTCTTTTATTTTCTTCAACACTTTGATTCCAGCTTAATACACTTCAACAATACCAAATCATAACCGAATAGCAATAACTATGTAGATACATAAGCATGCACATCAACAACATATATACCCTGGGGAAACCTTGTACAGGGAGAAAAACCCCAGTAAACGATACTCCTTTATTGCATTAATAATGTAAGATCACTTACAAATATCCACCATGAATGTTCTACTCTTAAAGAGCTTGCCAAGATGACTCTGACCTGACAGAGACCTAAGAGACCTTGCTGAAATACACCTCTGATATGTTGCCTCTATTGTTGATATACATCACTAATATGTTGTTGATATACACCTCTAATATGCAGCCTCTATTGCTGATATACAACACTGATATGCTGTTGATATACACCTCTGATATGCAGCCTCTATTGTTGATATACAGCACTGATATGCTGTTGATATACACCTCTGATATGCAGCCTCTATTGGTGATATACAGCACTGATATGTTGTTGATATACACCTCTGATATGCAGCCTCTATTGTTGATATACAACACTGATATGCTTCTTTGGTATGCTGCCTCTTTATCACTGATATGCGCCTCTATTGCTTCACCCTTAACCTGCGTATCAAACTGTGTTGAAGAGAGGGGTCGACCTCTGCTTATAAAGGCTGAAGAGGAGAAGTGAATGGCTCGAAATAGTAACTTGTTTGCATGCTTTAATCATAACTTAGCTTCATACTTTAGTTCGAACTTAGAACTAGACTTGAGACTTCAATTACAACTCACCCTTGACTTGGCATGCATGCGTACTAACTTAGCATGCACATGACATGCATGCAACATGCATGTGGACATGCATGCAGTGCATGTCATGCATGCAACATGCAACAACTTGACAACAAAGTCTTTGACTTAGACATGCAACTTTGACTTCTACAACTCGACTCTTTACAAGGCAACTCGAAATTCTCTTCATGGTGGATAATGTCACACGTGCCAATGCACTAGATCAATACATTTATATCATTTGCAATATTAGGAATATCGTTTGTTTCTAGCTCATAAGAATTTTATATTCAACCTAACTTTTGCTAGATGCCTTGACTTTTTCTCATGGCTCACAAGGCTTGACTAGGCTCACAGAGGTTGTACGTTCCCCCTGACTTTTGCACTAGTATGTCTATGCTCACATCGGTTGTATGTTCCCCCTAACTTTTGCATTAGACTCACATAGCATCTCGTTCGTCCTGACTTTTGGTTTGACTCACAGAGGTTGTACGTTCCCCCTGGCTTTTGTCAATACCTCACAAGACTGGTTGATTCTCCAAATCTCCCTGGCTAGCCTCAGGGGCCCATATGGCCTCTCATTGGAGAATCACTGTCGATGCTGCCAAATTTAACAAGATCTTGTTGATATAGAATGTATATTGTAACGTTGAGGAACTCCCCCCTTTATAACTAAGGTGGTCAGCCCCTCACCTAGTTCTCTAATCTTTTGTGAAGTTTAATAGATTTTAACTTTGCAATATCCTATGTAAAGAGGACAATGACATAAACAATAGTACACACAATATTCCACAAATCTTCTTAAACAAGTCCAACTCAAAGTCTTAAGCTTGTCCTTCCAAGGTCAGAGGGTATACTCAGTGGTCAGGACTCAGAAGTCCAGGCCCAATGAGGAGCTTAATTATTATTCCCACTTGTCATGAAATCAGAGTGGGGGTTAAGAACATTCAGTGTCCATTGTCGATTCACTAGGTGTGAATCATTGTTCAGTCACTTTGAAAAAACACATTGGACCAAAAATACAGATAAAGCTCATAGAAAATGTGTTTTTGCCATTTGGATAATAACAGAATATCCAGATAAAGAAATCCCTAGACCTTGGAGAGCTTCCAAAGAATAATTTTACAGGAAATCCATTACAGGAGGTCCCTCTCAATGGATCAAAGGGTGCGAACAAAGAAAATCCATTGAAGTGAAGCATTGTCTATCTGCAGAAAAATGAATGTTATCCTCACCAAAACGAGTTATGTACAAAGTAAATTTATATTATTAACCTCTACCACAAACAAGTAGTTTAAACTTTAGTGTTAATAAGTCAAACCTTTTTCAGATAAAACATTACATGTGATGAAAATGAACTAGAAACCTTCAAAGTGAACATTTACCTTGGACACGTGATGATCCACAATCTGCTTCATTCATTCTAAATTTTTCTCTGACCTTCTTCAACTCTAGTTTGAGCTTCTCTGCTGAAGACATATTATCAGGATGGAAGTACTGCGAAAAGAGAAAAAAAATTCAGCTCCATTCCATATAAGATTCGTTTCAAAGCATATTTCTTGGTGAATAAATAACTAAACTAGGGAGGCAATACAAAATATAACAATGAAGCATTAATCATGCTTGCAATTTTGTATGCATCAAAGAAGCTTTTCATAGCAAATCTAAATTGCAGAAAAGCCTCCAATCTAAGAATTGCAATTTTGTTAATTGCAAATTATTTGGAATCATCAAAGTGAAGAAAGTTTGGTATTATCACATAGCTTTGCCATATTTTCATCTGTTTACAAGTCAGATTCCCAGTTCATGAGTTTGAGTTAACAAATGTTTAGCATATCACTCTTAAAGATAACCACAATAATCATCATCAATGGCAACAAAACCATTAGAAAGATTCTGCACAGTTTCTCTACTGGAAATGTTTCTAGTATAAAAACAAGCCCAAGAAGTTTTGATTTCATCGGTTTAAACACTAGGCTTGAAAATTTAACTGCTTTTGCTCAAAAGCAATTGAAGATGTCCTTATACTTTCGTGGTCTTCAGAGACCTCTGCAGAATCAAAATCAATAACCGCCTCACTCTAGAACTAAATCAATTCATCCATGCACTATCATATGGTGTTCATGAGAATGATTGCGACACTAGTGGAAGATAACAGCTAGAAAGGATGGTAACTGAATACCTGTTCAATCAAGTGATCCTTTGGAGGCTGAAGCATGAAATTTGGTGTGGCCTGCCCTCCCAGTTGTCCCAACAAAGCCAATCTCTGCACTACAAGAACAACGCCGTGAGATCAATATTTATTATACAAAGATAGAGAATGCAAATGCAGCAGAGATCAAGACTAGAATCAGGTTATACCAAGTCTAAGACATGCAGAACATCAGTGAATATATTTTATCCAATGTGGGAAAAACACATTCGGCTAAATGCACTCAAGATTTGAATTCATCTTTTTCCAACAAGGGATTGAAGTCGAGACTTAGTGTTTATGCAATACAGCGAAATAACAATGAAGGAAAATAAAAGTTCAGAGTTCAATTGGCAAGGACATGCAAATAACCAGTCAAAAAAAGATTATGGGTTTAAGGTTTAACCAGCGTAGAGACACAGATAACATATTAAGGATAAAGATGGGCAAACAAGTTTAGCCAATGCACAAATATTGAGAAGAAGATGGACATAGACGTCTATATTTTGACGCTTTTCTTGGATAAAGATGCTTATAATAGTCTAAAAGCGTATCAGGATATAGGGTTTAAGGAAAAGGAAGAATTTAGAGTACATTAATAATTATTATCGATGAATGGGATTGGGAGATAGACAGTTACTTACGTGATGATTTTTTATTGGAACTCTCTGTAGTCACGCGCAATTGAACAAGGCTTTCCCTCAAATCTTTGAACGAAATTCCACCGATCTTCGACTCCGTCTCCTTCTCTTCTATTTCGCGCAATTTCTGCAGTCTCTCGTTGAGCTCACTGAGGGAAAACCCCAACCCCTTTCTTTCCTCGTGTTGGACATCTGGACGGAGTTTCCTCAGTTTCTCTCCCAAATCGTCGTAGCTATACATCTTCATAAACTCTGTTTTTGCTGCTGCAGACTGAGAATATCCACCCGCCTTTTCGCGCATTTCCCTCCCAAAAACAGATGAAGGAAGAGAAGAAGGAGGAGGAGCTGCCCCACCTCCACCAGGCTGCAATCTGAGACTCTCTCCAAATGATTTGAGTGAAAAGGAACCCAACGATTCATTGCTCTCCTTAGCTTTATTGGAACGGAGCTGCTGAAGGCTTTCTCGGATTGCTTGGAAAGATAGCCTCTCTTTGCCTTCCTGCTGCTGCCTATTGATGTTACTTTTATTGCCCACGCTACTCTCGTAGAGGGCTTGAAATGAAACCCCGGCGGCATGATCACTTGAGGAAGAGATATTTGGGGGCGATTTTTGGAAGGTAGTAGGTGCTGCGGATTTCATTCGAAATTCTGACAAATTCTTACGTATCTCATCCAGCGATGCAACGCTGGGCTTGTGGTCTGGAAATACCACGTGATCATCAAAATTCGTGGACTGGCCAAGTAGGGTTTGAGAAAGAGGCTGAGGTCGCCTTCGTTGAGGAATAGGATTTCGAAGACTTGCCTTGACATCCTGAAAGTGTGAAATATTATTCTTTGTTTTGGGGTCTTCTTCTTCTTGTTCAGATTGATGATGAATAGTGGTGCTTTTGCTTGGTTCGAGACTCTGTTTGAGATCACTGAAAGAAGGAATCCCTGTCCCTCCTCCGCCTTCTTCGTTGTCCTTTTCCACATCTGATGAAGTATCGGAGGAGGAGGTCGCAGACAACTTCCTGGTGTAAGGGGCATTACTGTAGGCTTTGAGTGACGTGGTCCTGCTGCTGCCATGAATCCATCGCGAGACGCTTCGCCATCCAACTGCAGCTGCTGCCATTGATCGAGCGATAGGATGCTAAAATTATGAAGCCAAAAAATGCTCAGATGGTGAAGGGGAAGGTTTCTAGAGAAGAAACATCAGCTTCCTTTGGAGGTTTCAGCGTTCTCTCGTATGATTTCCGTGGTCGGTTGCGGTTTAGCAGAGTTAGCGGTCACATGAGATTAAATAGATCTTACACATGCAATATTTATTCTTTGGTTTGGGATCTTTTTCTTCTTCTTGTGTGGATTCATGATGAATATCGTTTTCCTCCATGTTTTCAAGATTATGTTTGAAATCAGGGAGAGAAGGTATCATGTTCCTCCATTTTATTTTATTTTGGTTACTTCTTTGTTTATGATGAAGTATTGGACGAGGAGGTCACAAACAACTTTTTCTTGTAAAATGCAGTATTGTAGGGTAGGGTTTGAGTGGTGTAATATTGTTGTTGAGAATGAATTATGAGACACTTTGTCATTTAATCGCAATTGTTGTTGATGGAATAATTAATTCTGAAGATCATGCAAGTATATTGAAGATGAAAGTTTATAGAGAAGAAGCATCATCTTTTGGATGGGATGGGAGGTTTTAGTGTTCTATTGTATGATTTATGTGGTCAATATCAATTAAGCATTAAAGTGAAAGGTCATACGCACTGTAATTTTTTTTGGGTGTGCACATAAGTAATGACTTATTACACAAGCCACTAAATATGTGTATTCTTTGTTTTGGGATCTTCTTCTTGTCGTTTGGATTGATGATGAGTACTATTGATTTTGTCTTTTTTGAGACTTTGTTTGAGATCACTAAAAGAAGGATCCCCATATATTCTCCACCTTTTTCATTATCTCTCTCCACATTTGACGAAGTATCAAAGGAGGAGGTCGTAGACAACTTCTTGGTGTAAAGCACATTACTATGGTGTTGCTACCAAGAATCGATCATGAGACGCTTCACCATCCCAATGTAGTTGTTGACATTGATGGAGTGATTGATTGTGAAGATTATGCTAGGCTGATGAAGGTGAAGGTTTATAGAGAAGAAGAGGTGGTTTCCTTTGGACGAAAGGTTTTAGGGTTTTATCATATGACTTTTGTGGCCAATATTGGTTAAGCATTAGAGTGAGAGGTTACATGGATTGTAATTTTTTTATTGTGCATATAAGCAATGACTTATTACAAGTGAGACTAAATATATCATTACACGTGCAAATATATATTTATCTTTGTAATAATTATTGAGAAAGCAAGGCCCAAATCCAAATCCTCGACTATTGGAAAATTCCATTTGCACAACAATTGATGAGGGATTATCCGCACCCTGGAAGGAGATGGAAATAGAGGAAGGTGGAAAAAACAAAGGGAGACAAGGTACCTAAGGTAATCTCTATAATCAATGAAGAGCTAGGAAATAATAAAACTATGGAAGAAGTGGAAAAGGTGGGCTTCTAGAAAATATGACTCTAATGGGTAAATACAGATGTTAATTTCATCAAACACTAGACAAAAATGTAATATCTCAATTTTTACCCTCTCGAATAATTTGAATTTAATCATGTTTAAATGTTTTTGCGTAGATATTTCTATCACTATGCCTTATTCACACCATGAGGTAAACATGTCATGGTGATTTTGAATACTTGTAAACATTATTATTTTGGAATGAATAAAAGAACCAAGACTTATCGAGCATGAGCTCCTAAAGGGACTATGATACCACAGGAGGGAAAAGGTGAGAGGGTCTAAGGGAATTTTTACATGCCTACATTCATGTCCCTTTTTACCCACCTTGTCATTATTTTAGCTTTCACTCTTTTGTGATATTAAGCATAACATGTAGTCTAAATTGGAAATAAGAGAAGTAGATGAAACCAACTCTTAGATCTAGGCAATCACCTCCTACATTCTAATATGTCCCTTACATAATTAAAACAAAAAAAAGTTGGTTTGAGACTCTTACTTGCCATCTTTCACTTATGCAAAGAGGGGAGAATTCAAATGGAAGGGGAGAGCTAACTTTTTTGGAGATGATAGAAGAGAAGAAAATAGAGTTTTAACTAGGAAATGAAGGTTGCAATATTATGTGATTGATTAGCCCATGAAAGAAGGCCATAATAACCCCAAGAAGAGGAGAAGAAAGAGAAAAAGGCATAGAGAAGATGAAGAAAGAGATGATGTACAGTGAAAAAAAAGGCCAAACTAACAAGAGAGACATCCTTACAATTCCTTAAGAAATTTGATCATAAATTGCCCAAGAACCAAGAAAAAAATATGTTGAAGTTAAATCTATAAATGGATAACAGTTTGGAATTTTATGCATGCACTGAAGAGCAGCGAAGGGGAGAAATTCCAAGGGATTATTGAATAAAAAAGGAAGAACCCTTCTTGTGTTGTGTGAAGCAAGTATTGTGAGTGCCAAAGCCAATCTGATTAAAGATCTTAGTAGTTGGTTGCTTGGTTGATCTTTCATGCTTTTTGGGATTGAAATAATAGCTTGAGAGAATCATGAGTTTTCCTCCTTCGCCCTGGAGGTCCCATAGCCTAGCTAGGGGGTGGTGTCCATAGAGGACTACCTATGCTTCGATGGAAAATTGCTTTGTCCCAGTGAGTTGTTTGGTATTCAGTGTTTGCAAAAGATAAGTATATTCATCTTTCTCTTTGGTTAAGATCTCAATCATGATGAAATCTATATGTATATTAGCATTATTTATTTTGAGTTCATGCCACGAAAATTATGTACATCTTGATAAGTGAATGGTTGTTGTTATAATTGATTAAATTGTGAAATTTGTATCATAATGCATTTACAAACCTCACGCATGTAAATTATTTGAAGAAATGCATTAAAAATTGGTTTCATATTTTTAGTGCAATGATGTCATGTGAAGTTGAATAAAGACCAAATTTTTAGTGCAATTAGCTAGGACATATCCTTGAGTTCTCACAAAAAATTAGCTTCAGATTTCCCTCTATGACCACTAAAAACAAAAAATGGTTGTAGATGAAAGTATACTATAACGTGGCCATATGGTGTCCACTGACATTCAAATTTTAAAAGTAAGTAGCTAACATCAATATCCACATTCTGACCCAAAACTAGCTTCAGATTTTCACGTATGACCCATAAAAACACAAAATGGATGTATATGAAATTCTACTATAACTTGGCCATATGATGTCCATTGGCATTCAAATTTTAAGAGCAAGTATCTGACATCAATATCCACATTATCACCAAACTTTAGAGTTGGATTCATTCATTTCACTCCCCAAAAGGTTAAAATACAATCATGTCAAGAAGGGCAATCCTGATCTCCCATACCCCAGACAATTTATGTTTGTTGTATATGGAAAGTTTTGGCATTTGAAGTGAATGTTTTTAAGGGATTAAATGAAATGGTTATCTTTGTCATGAATTGATGTGAACCGTATTTATTCTTACATTTTCCTCTCGAAAGAAGAAGGAGGTTAGATCCCCCATACCCCTAAAATCATATGAATGTTATGCATAGATTATTATGTAACTATTATAAATTAATTTGAAGATTGCTATGAGATATTTACCTCTATCATATGATGGATTGCATCATGTTTTGGCCTCAACATTGTGAGTGCCTTTTTTATATGGCTTTATGCCATTATTTATAACCATGTATTTGTGAATAATAAAGCAAGAGACCTGTAGAATAAATAATCATTAGACAAGAAGCTTGTAGATTAAATAATCAGTTTCTTATGTTTAATATGACCCTAATGATCATGGATTTGCACTTCTAATCAAGGGAGAAGGTGTTATATGCATGAGATTGAGGACCTTAACTCTAAACCATATGATTATTTTCGTTTGAAGAGAACAAGACCTCTATCTAAGTGTTCAACAAAACAAGGTATTCCGACACAGGAATAACACCTTCAGTAACCACTCATGCAACCAAATCAAAGATCAACACATCGATGTTTTTATGTGGTTAAAATCCTCGAAGAGAGAAACAGTCCATGAACCCAACCAACATGGCCACTTGAGGCAATATATTAATGCGAAAGAAAATATTTTACAAGAGAGTTCATCACAATCAATCACTAGCAAATGACCCTCCATGCTCTTTAAATAGATATCATGGACCAATCAAGTGTTAAGCCATGGATGAATGTAGCCATTAAGATTGAGGAGAATATGAGTTGTCAGATCACTATATGTATAGAACATATCGTGATTGTCGGAATACTGTTGAAATAATGTAACTGCAAAGAGTATTCTAGTTATTATTTGATACATTATTCATTGGATCAATCCCCATTGTGGATTGATCATGTCGGTTATTGTAATAGGACCAAATCCCCTTTTGCGGATTGGTCAAAAGACAATTGTAATAGGCAGAATAAGAAGTCGACCCTGGCAGATATTAAAGAGGCCCAGAAATATAATAAAGGTGAGTTTACCCACCAAGTTTGAGAAGTCAGACCTACCAGTGAAGAGACACTTCACATGTGCCAGACTTGTATAAATAAAGAGGCCAGTGCCTCACTTAGACACACAACTCACTTGCTCATTGAGATACAAGTTTCGAATCTACTACTGGAGAAGAAGGAGAGAGAGTGTGGTGCATATCTGGGAGAGGACTTTATGTATTAGTTTAAGAGATCTCTTGGCATTGTATTGGCTATCTATATTAAGGAAGTTTTGTTGGGTTTTCTTCCCCTAGACGGTTTCTGTAACACCCTGTTTCCCCTAGTTTGTAAAAATAACTGGACTGGCCAAGAACTGTGGCAAACTTAGAAATGTGAATATGTGATGTGAATGGACCTTGTGGAAAAGATTGATGAATGTGAATAATATTATGAATTTATATTGCAGGACTATTGAGAGGGGATATGCTGAAAAAGAGACCACGATGGCTGCAGAAAGGCGGTGGAGGGCACTTGGAAAGGTGGCGTTAACTTCCACCGACAATCAATACCGTATTTGGACTTCACTGGCCCGGAGAACCAAAAGCGGCTTGTTGGCCCCGAATTAAATGTCTCGCAGGCTGGTAGGTAAATGGCTCCTCAGGAATTAACGAGGGATGGGGAGGTGAACCGCCCATTTGTAGAGCCGTCAGACCTGACCAACGCGAGGGAAATCGTGCCACACGCAACCTCACAAGAGGACAAGGCATGGGGGAGAAGCGATTTGGGGGCACACGCGAGGGGAGAACTCTGGCGATATGCAGAGTGAGTGATAGCAGAGAGGAAGGAGAGTAACCTTCGCTCTTGGTTACTGGCAAACATAGACGCAGTCTCACAGCATCGTGGTCTCAACTCGGGGGTGGCTAGTGGTAAATCCGTTGGGAGTCGCTAAGCCTACAGTTGGGTGGAAACGAGCACCCCTCTTAGCAGTTGCATAACCCCTGGTGTTACTTCCTGATAAGTGTTTTACCTTTGGCATCTTGAAATATATGTATTATGACAATTATGCTCATAAGCTGTGAAATTGTGAATAATTTCAGTATAAGAATGTATGTATGATGTTTTGATCAGTACTGGTAGTTGTATGTTTATAATGGAAAGACTATGTATGGCTTATTATCTCATAAATTGTTATTTATATGCGTACTGATCTAATTCAGACTTCACGTCTGGTTCTCGAGAGAGCGATACCCTTATCTGCCTCAGATAGTACCCTGGGTAAACCTCCCCATAGAGATACCCTTCTCGAAAAGCCCATCAAGAACCTGGAAAAAGGATGTGAAGGTGCAAGGCCTCAAGAAATCCCTGATAAGTATCGAATCGACGGACGAGATCCCATCGGGAGATCAGTGGTCACTCATGACCGTCAGACCGGAAGAAGAAACTAGAGTGTTAAGCGCCTTAACCCTGAATAGGTGTTGATCGACGGACGAGATCCTGTCGGGAAATCTGTGGTCACTCATCACCGTTAGATTTGGTAGGAGAAAGTAGGATGTTAAATGCCTTACCACCTTGTCTTTTTGTGTCTTCGTGGGTAGCAAAGAGATCGGGATCGTAGATCCCCAAGGTCCATGAGAACATCTGGACCGTTGATTTTTCCACGTCCAGGAGGTCGTGGGAGAATGCACAAGTTAGGAACTTGTCTGAGTCGTCAGATCTCGGCTGGAAAACTCGACAACCGTTGGATCTGTCAGGAGATACCCGAGGGTTAAACCCCCAGTGAATAGGGGCGAAAGCCCCGAAATAGATTTGGACCGTCTGAGTAACGGAGGCTACGTGTCGAGAGGTTACCCGTTTCGGGAAATCGGGAATCACGAATTCGGGAGTCTTGGTGACAAGAGATCGGGACTTTCCATGGTGGAAACCCCGAAGAAATCATGGACCGTCCGATTTAAGGAGGCTACGTGTCGAGAGATTACCCGTTACGGGAAATCGGGAATCACGAATTTGGGAGTCCTGGTGATGAGAGATCGGGACTTTCCATGGTGGAAACCCGAAGCAGTGGTGGACCGTCTGATTTAAGGAGGCCACGTGTCGCGAGATTTCCCATTTCGGGAAATCGAGAACCGCGAATTCGGGAGTCCTGGTGACGAGAGATCGAGACTTTCCATGGTGGAAACCCCGAAACAGACCTGGACCGTCCGATTTAAGAAGACTACGTGTCGAGAGATTAACCACATCGGGAAACCGGGGATCGAGAATTCGGGAGTCCTGTGGTCGAGAGTTCTAACTCTCATGATGATAAGTCTCGATGAACGGACGAGATTCTTTCGGAGGATCTCAGGGTCTATAACGACTGTCAGATGTGAGGAAGAGATGTCGGCTTTAAGCTGGGGCGCGAATGCGCATTAGGGTAAGTAGTGAGCAGATCTGGACGACCAGAGTCCACTCGCCCAAATCTATGGCTGAGGCTTCATTCCGGAGTCCCCTTGCCATTCTGCCTTTAGGGGGGGGGGGTCCGGAATCGAACGCGCAACTCTTGAACAGTCAGGATTTATTCGCCTTGATCAACGATGCTCAGGCAAATTCTGGACCCCCCTTGCCATTCTGCCCTTAATGGGGGGGGGTCCGGAATGGTGTGACGTGTGAAGTGGGACCCGTCTCATGTCACGTTGCCCACCGTGTCGTGCTTCCATATTGCCACCTATACTCCACTCCATCGCACGACAGGGCCCGTTCCTATTGGCCAGTCGCTAGCCCTGTCGGGGTTCGGTGGTTGCAGAGTCGAACGATTCGACAATTCTGTAGCGCCGAGACGCGAATTACTAAGAGGCGCCATGGTTATTTGACATGTGATCATGACCCACGATCACATGGGAGCAGAGAGAGAGAGAGCTCTCTTACGCTAGGCCTCCGTAGATATTTCAGGGGCTCTGATTCTGCAGAAGGCAACAAAAATTTGATTATGGTAGTGGGTGCGTTACAAATTGGTATCAGAGCATGGTTACAACACTTGGCCTGCTTAGGCTTAGGCACAAGCCACGTAAAAAGATATTGTTATCTGTGTTTTCTCCTTAAGAAGAAGGATTGCAGAATGAAACTGTAATCTGGGACATGAACTGCGTTGTCCTGCTTTATAGTTACGATGGCTACCTATTAAAGTAGGTAGAGTCTCTTGCAATTGAGATGGCTGGATAGATAAGGATTAAGACCCAAATGAAAAACCCCTGTTATATGGGTATACATGTGAAAATATGAATTATGTATCGGGTATAAATAAATATAAATATTGACTAACAACCAACGTTTGTCATTTCACCCAAGCAGACGATCAACCGTGGGAATTTACAAACGCAGAAAATGGTGACTCACCAAGAGATGGGAGAAGGCTCCCACAATAGACACGAAGAGTCTGACGAAAGAAGAGCAATAGGGACCCCTCCAGATATAGTTGAGACTGTGAGGAGTCTCATGGTTGAATTACAAAGCTGGAAGGCCGACAATGAAAGGATGATGAAAGAACAAGAAAAGCAAATTGAAATTAATGCAGTTTTACTGCAAAGCTTATCCGACCTACAACGACAAATGCAACATGAACCCGAGATGTAGAAACATGGTCACATCAGTGGCCATACTGAGAGGAGCACCTCAAGGAAGGTCCACCCCAGAGGTAAAGGACCAGTACCAGACGATTCCTCTGAGAAGGAAGCTGTCGATTCAGAAGACTCTTCCAGCAGCAGGACCAATTCCTATTCTCGAAGAAAACAGAAGAAGCAAAAGACTTTCGTGGGTCATAAATTTGAGGAATTCAGAAAGGCCAAACCTCCCTCCTTCGACGGTGAGATAAAGAAGGGAGAGGAAGCAGAGGCCTAGCTACTTGGACTGAAGAAATATTTCAGAGTCCATGGTTTTTCAGAGAATTTGAAGGCCTGAGTGGCCACTTTCAATCTAAATGGAAAAGCTTCCATCTGGTGGGAAGATCTTAAGAATGTGAAAGGGGTCCGCGAGGAGGACCTGTCCTGGAAACAGTTTGAGAAATACTTCCGGAAGAAGTATTTGTTGGAAAAATATTCGACGAGAAGGCTAAAGCGTTTTATGAACTCAAACTAGGGCAACTCACTATAGAGGAATATGTCAACAAATTCCTCGACTTATTGAGATATGTACCCTACATCAAAGCAGAGAAGGCGAAGGTGCAACGCTTCATCAGTGGGCTACCCAAGGAATACCAGAACAGAATTGAATTTGATGAGCCAAAGACCTTAGAAGACACTATTCGAAAGGCAACATATTGTCATGAGCAATATGGACATCGAGCAGAGTCTCGTGGAGACTGGAAATAGAAGAGTGGTTCGAGATTTCAGAAAAAGGGGATCAAATCCTCAGTATTTAAGAACTACAAGAAGAACCCCAGAATGAACTTTCCAGCCCGAAGTGTACTCCAGCAGAACTTTCCCTCATCGCGCGGAAATAAAACTTCTGGACCTATACCAGTAAAGACTGATAACCCAAAGAGAGAACCTTTGAAATGTTGGGGTTGCAGAGAAGAGCATCTCTTGAGAGACTGTCCACACC
>ML781437.1:240432-323659 GCA_009831015.1 Picea engelmannii
CTAGAAGACCATGATATAGTAGAAGTGCAAGAACCTCCTCAGATGACGATCCTCCATAAAAGAAAGCCAGCTTGGGCTAGAGAGCTTATTCAAGATGGAGAGAAGTACAGTGTTCCCCAAGGAACTACGAGACAGGTGAAAAGGCCAAAGCCATTCTCCAAATATACGGCTTTGATGTGTGATCTCCTAGAAGAGGAGCCTACCTACTTTGAAGAAGCCATTCAGAGAAAAGAATGGGCAGATGCCATGACAAAGGAATACCAATCCATAAAGAAGAACGAAGTATGGGAAATAGTTCCCAGACCAAAGAATAAAGATGTGGTATCCTCCAGATGGCTCTTCAAAATAAAACATGTTGCTGATGGAAGTATTGAGAAGTATAAAGCAATATTTGTCGCTTGTAGCTTTTCCCAGAAGGGAGGCATTGACTATGAAGAGACATTTGCTCACGTGGCCATATACACTTCGATCAGAACCATCATAGCTCTTGTAGCTAAGATGAAGTGGAAGCTGTACCAGATGGACGTGAAGACAACTTTCCTAAATGATGTCATCGAAGAGGAAGTGTATATAGAGCAACCTCAAGGATTCGAGGTTGAAGACATGAATTCTCATGTCTACAGATTGAAGAAAGCCTTATACGGATTGAAGCAAGCTCCTAGAGCTTGGTATGGCCGTATAGGTAGTTTCTTGAGGAGCTTAGGCTTTACCAAGAGTAAAGAAGACTCAAATCTCTACTTCAAAATCATGAACAATGAGGCAGTAATCTTACTGCTATATGTGGATGACTTATTCTTAACTGGAGAAGAAAAGATCATCATTGAATGTAAAAAGAGACTTGCCTCGGAATTTGAAATGAAAGACCTTGGCCTAATGCATTATTTCTTAGGTCTTGAGGTATGGCAGAGTCCTGAGAGGATCTTCCTTAACCAGGGGAAGTACACAGTCAAAATCTTGAAGAGATTCGACATGTTGGAATGCAAGCCCATGAATACACCCATGGAAGCGAAGCTGAAGCTGTTGGTCGATACTTCGTCAAAATTGATTGATGCCACACTGTACAGATAGATTATTGGATCATTGATGTACCTGATGAACACCAGACCAGACATTTGTTTTGTCGTGAACACCTTGAGTCAATTTCTGGTAGAACCCATACATGTTCACCTAGTGGCTGCAAAACATGTGATGAGGTACCTTAAAGGTACAATAGATTATGGTCTTAGCTATGATGGAGATCATGATTTCACATTGAGTGGATATACTGATGCAGATTGGGCAGGAAGTGTTTATGAAAGGAAAAGCACTTCAGGATGTTGTTTTAGTTTGGGATCAGCTATGATCTCGTGGCAGAGTAGGAAGCAATCTAGTATTGCTCTCAGCACAACGGAAGCATAATACATTGTTCCATGTTCTACTAGCTGCGAAGCTATATGCCTTCGAAAGTTGTTGATCGACCTATTTGACTTAGAGATGAGAGCAACCTTGATTCTATGTGACAACCAGAGCTGCATAAAGATGACAGAGAATCATGTATTCCACGATAGGTCAAAGCACATAGAGATCCGTTATCATTACATTTGTGACATGGTACAGAGAGGAGCCGTAAAGCTCCAGTACATTAGCTCAGATGAATAGGTTGTTGACGTATTGACCAAGCCCCTATCTCGTGTGAAGTTTAAGTACTTCCGAGATAAGCTTGGCATAGTTCGAAAGGACCTTCCTTGAAAGGGGGAGTAGTTGTTGTGTTCCTTGCTTCTGACCTAGTTGTCAGACGTAAAGTAAGATGAGATGTTCCTTTCTTCTGACCTAGTTGTCAGACGTAAAGCAAGATGAGATGTTCCTTGCTTCTGACCTAGTTGTCAGACGTAAAGCAAGATGAGATGTGTACCTTGCTTCCGACCTGATGGTTGTGACGTAAATCAAGATGATATGATGAGACTAACACTGAGCTTCCGGCTAGATAGTTGTGACGTAAAGCCAATCTAGTATCCTGCTTCCGACTAGATGGTTGTGACGTAAAGCATGACGAGTATCTTGCTTCCAGCTTGAGTGCTGTGACGTAAAGAAAGACGATGAGATGAGAATAGTACTGTGCTTCTAGCTTGATAGTTGTGACGTAAAGCCATTCTAGTATCTTGCTTCCAGCTTGAGTGTTGTGACGTAAAGCAAGACATTGAGATGAGACAAGTACTGAGCTTCCAGCTTGACAACTGTGACGTAAAGCCAGTCTTGTATTATGATGAGCCAGCCTTGTGCTGTGATGATGATGATGTATTAGTTCTTATACTAATACATATTGATGCAGATGATGATGGCATTCCTTGAGAATGACGATGCTGCTGATGAAGAAAACTTTTGATGATTTATAGATACGCTAGTCAGTGTTCCAAGATGATATTGATGATGTTGTCCTCTCACCCACTTGATGTTGTTGATGATGTTATCTTCTCTCTCTCGCATGATGCTGCTAAAGAATACCCTTCTTGTTAAGGGGGAGTGTTGAAATAATGTAACTGCAAAGAGTATTGTAATTATTATTTGATATATTATACATCGGATCAATCCCCATTGTGGATTGATCATGTCGGTTATTGTAATAGGACGAAATCCCCTTTTGTGGATTGGTCAAAAGACAATTGTAATAGGTAGAATAAGAAGTTGGCCCCAACAGATATTAAAGAGGCCCAGAAATATAATAAAGGTGGGTTTACCCACCCAGTTTGAGAAGTCGGCCCTACCAGTGAAGAGACACTTCACACGTGCCAGACTTGTATAAATAAAGAGGCCAACACCTCACTTAGACACACAACTCACTTGCTCATTGAGAGACAAGTTTCGGATCTATTGTTGGAGAAGAAGGAGAGAGAGAGAGGCGCATATCTGGGAGAGGACTTTCTGTATTAGTTTAAGAGATCTCTTGGCATTGTATTGGCTATCTATATTAAGGAAGTTTTGTTGGGTTTTCTTCCCCTTGAGGGTTTCCCAGGATAAATGTTGTGTCTCTTATGATTGTGTATCTCTCAGTGATCTTGGATTATGCTATTGTTATCTAAGGAAATGCAAACGACTATAATAATGGCTTAAACATTAACAAACACATAACTACAAATGCATACTAAAGAAACACACTAAGAAACACACTTTTACCTAAATACATGTTACACCAAGTTGATCTTAACTAACTCTTAAGTGTCTAAAGGTGAGCAGGCAAAGGTGGATTTTCATCCTCACTGTCGTCATTTGAAGAAGAAATAATAATAGGAACAGAATATGGCACAAACATTGAATATGGCTCACGGGCCGAAGATGGCACAAACATTGAATATGGCTCACGGGCCAAGAGATTTTCATCAAATTTAACATATCTTCTAATAACAATTTCATTGGAATGAGGTTGAAGAAGTTAGTAGCTAGCCTTTGACATCTTCAGAATATCCAACAAAAATGCATTTCTTACTTTTAGGCTAGAATGCTTTCCTTTCCTCACCAGGAATGTGAGCCCATGCTATACTACCAAATACATAGAAGTGACTTACATTCGGCTTAATTATAGTCCATGCTTCTTCTGGTGTTATATTTTTTAAATCCTTTGTGGGAGTGTGATTTACTATGTAACTTGCACAGTTGATGGCTTCCACCCAATAAAGAAGATGTAATCTTTTAGATTAGATCATACAATTAGCCATTTCCTTTAATGTGTGATTCTTTCTCTCAGCAACACCATTTCGTTGTGGTGTATATGGAACAATATGTTGCATTTGAATGCCATGTATAGTGTAGTAACATTTAAATTTGTTGTTCATGTATTCACCTGCATTATATGTTCCTAACCATCGAAGTTGATGTCTAGATTGTTTTTCTACAAGGGCCTTGTAGGCCAAAAATTGATCAAAAACTTCATTATTAAGTTTTAAGAAGTAAACCCAAGTGCATTTGGAGAAGTCATCAATGAAAGTTAAGAAGTACTTGCACCCAGAGAAAGAAGGAGAAGAAAGTGAACCACACAAATCATTGTGAACAAGTTGCAAAGGGGCCTAGGCGTGCAAAGATGCATGTTTGTCATAACTGTCTCGATGATGTTTGTTGAGAACACAACCGGAAAAAACACCATCTCTACAAAAAATGAGAGGAAGACTACTCACCATATGTTGATTACATAGTTGTTGCAACGAGTGATAGTTTAGATGACCAAATCGCTCATGCCAAAGTTTGTTCAAGTCATCGCTATTAGAGTAAACCCAAGTGCGTTTGGAGAAGTCATCAATGAAAATTAAGAAGTACTTGCACCCAGATAAAGAAAGAGAAGAAAGTGAACCACACAAATCATTGTGAACAAGTTACAAAGGGGACTAGGTGTGCAAAGAGACACATTTATCATAACTATCTCGATGATGTTTGTCGATAACACAACCGACACAAACACCATATCTACAATAAATGAGAGGAAGACTAGTCACCATATGTTGATTACATAGTTGTTGCAATGAGCGATAGTTTAGATGACCAAACCGCTCATGCCAAAGTTTGCTCAAGTCATCGCTATGAGCAACAAAAACTTATGGAAAATATGATGACCCAAAGTTGTCAAATTTGTACAACCTAGTAGCATCATCAACAATTCAAGTTGTTAGGACATGGTTATGATCTTTTAAATCCTCTATTACAACTTGGTGAGGTGAAAACTCTACAGTTTTACTTCCACTTGAATGAGTGATTTGATACACTAATAGAAGGTTGCAGGAAAGACTAGAACACATAATACATCATTGAAATGACCATTACCTACTTGAACTATTTCAGACCCTACAACACTAAGAGATCTATCATCACCGACAAATATTTGTTTGGTGTTACATTCATTAAGAGTAGAAAATGGCTTTATCCTCAACCATATGATATGATGATCTAGAATCAATAATCCACTCATCACAAGAAGAACTAGAAGTTGCATTAAAGGAGAAACCAAAAGCAGAAAGTGCATGTCCACGAGAAGAAGACGAATCAAGATTGATGTTGTGCTTCTTCATTGTTTCTTATAAGGCTTCAATATTTTTAAGACATTTAGAGTCCACATGACCATCTAGGCCACAAAAGTTGCAATGCCTATCAGTCTTCTTACATTTGGATTTTGCTCCTTTGTCACCATTCGGACCATAAGCTAGTTGAGAGAGTTTGGGACCTTTATTTTTGCTTATTATTGTGAGGATGTCACTTTTTGGGATGCTTAGATTTATATTTCTATTGGGCCACTCAAGGTTCGTTAGATGTACCTACAGTGTTGATCACCCCAAGTTGCAAAAAATTATCTTGCTCTCTAATCAGCGAATCACAAAAATACTAAAGAGTGGGTTCTTTATAAGCACTCCCTAGAGCTTCTATAGTGGCATAAAAGGCAGATACAAAAACAAAATATGCACTACCATGGTTAGAAAGAATAGCATATATGCATTGGCCACCCTCTAGATATATTTTACAGTCTTTGCATAAAAGTCTAAGTGTTTTGAACTTAAATAAATAATCTTCAATGCAAGGAAAATCATTGGGACTTAAAGTCATTAACTGATTTTCAATCTAGTGAACTTGAATCACATTGTGTTTATCAAACATAGCTTCAGGCTTAACCCAAGCTTCATCTAGGTCATAAATTCCTTCAAGGTGAAACCTTAAATCATGAGAGATGGGCATTCTTATTAGTCCACGTGCTTCAACATTCTTACTATCCCATTTGGCTTTATTTTCGACATTAGTAGGAGCTTGTTATTTTCCCAAGGTAATTTGATACAGTCATTTACTTCTTAGTACGTCCTCCACATGGGATTTGCATGAGAAGTAGTTAGTATTGGTAAGAAAATATCACTTGGAGTAGCCATTTTAAAATTACATTCAGATAACAGGGATTCAAAAGTTGAAATTGACTAGATGGATTGAAATCTCTCAAAAAAATAGGATGTTTAAAAAAAAGGCATTGAAAATGGACTTCAGATGTGAAATTTATGCCCTTTTAAAAAAGGCACAAACGATGACCAAAGTACCACATGGCAGGCAGAAGTTGGCCCACGTGGTGATGGATGCACACAATTCTCTTCCTTCTCTAACTTTGTTTATAAGTTAACTGTTACAAATAAACTACTTATGGAGTGATCCACTTTGGTAGAATAAGTCAGAATCTATTTTACAATGAAGTTACTTCATAAATTAAAGTTGCATGTAAAAAAAGTAACTAAAAAAAATATTAAAACTACTTTATAGTGATTCACTTATATAATGTAAGTGAAATGCACTTTACAATGAATGCATGAACCTTTTCAAAAGGTAACTTAAAAGGATATTTGGACTCAAGGCCTCTCATTATGTAAAACAACTCTCAACTAAGTGAGTTAGTGCAAAATACATAACAACTGTAAATGAGGAGGACGGGGTTGTTGTTGTAGTTGTTGGAGCTTCATCTCAAAGTGCGTGCTTACCCCGAGAACCTTCCTTTCTTCATGGTCATACAAAAACAAGTGAAATTTCGGAGAAAAAAAAAATGAATCTCAACAACAATGGGGTTAGATCTCAATTAGCTTACTCGAAAAATGCAAGTTTTCTATTTGTTTATGATTTGTTAGGCTTGCATACAATGCAAAGTAAAGAGCATACACAAAAGATAAAATTTGTTTTCCACTATGTTTTTTATTTGTTGAGATCGCATAGAGCACACGACAAAGAGCATACATGATCCAGATTATGTTGAGAATGAAATGAGATATGAACAAAACTATATCATAGAAGACAAAAATACAGTGAAACCCAACTTCTATTAATGAATAACAAAATATTTTAGAACACAAACTAGATAGAATGGTGGTAGCTAAAATGATGTATCATGTGCAAACATAAAACTTTTCGAGTTAAACAAAAAACATTCTTAATCGAAAGAAGCGATTTGGACGCGATGGAACAATCCTCTCTGCCCAAAAATGCACGAAAATAGAAAAAAACTAGAAATGTAGCTACATGATTTCAAGATCTCGATCTACAACGGAAGCAAGTCTTCAAGCGGGCCCTGATGCCACGTTCGACAAAATAGGGTATTCCAAAATGGGATTATTACCTTCAATAACCACTCACACAACCAAATCAAAGATCAACACACCAATTTTTTTACATAGTTAAAACCCTCAAAGAGGGAAACAGTCCACGGCCCCAGCCAAGATGGCCACTCGAGGCAATATATTAATGCAAAAGAAAATTATTTTACAAGAGAGTTTACCATAATTGATCATCAACAAATGACCCTCCATGCTATTTAAATAGAGATTGTGAACCAATTGGATGTTAAGCCATGGATCAATGTAGTCGTTAAGATCGAGAAGAACATGAGTTGTCGGATCACTCTATGTCTAAAACATATCGTGACCATCAGATTACATAACAACAAATGCATACTAAAGAAACACACTTTTACGTAAAGACACATTAGACCAAGTTGACCTTAACAAACTCCTAAGTCTCTAAATATCCTAACACTAAGAGATTATAGGGAATTGATGAGTTGAGATGATTGATGAACCTATGAAATAGTGTTGGTCTGTGAATCATAACCTCATGTTTATTGTAATTTGGTTATACTATCCATACTCAAGTTTCACCATCTTGAAAAGGTATTATGTGGCAAATTGTGAAATTCCAGTTCTAATTAAAGTGAGATCTTCAACTTGATTTTGTTTATGAAGAAATTGTTGTCTAGACTTTTCATTTAAAGATGGAAAGATTGACTTTATGTTGACTAGTGTAATGTCAAACTCTATCATAGTAATTACGAAGAAGGGTTTTTATGTTGTAAATGATCTTAATGTGTAGTATTTTGATGTACATATTGTTGCTATCTATGAAATGTTAGGTCAATAGGACCTACTTTTGACATTAAGAATAAACATACATTATAAATTGGTACCAAAGCAAAGATTACAATACTAGAGGTTGGAAGGGCTCAAAGAAAAATGGATGGTAGTAACTTATGATGTTATGTTAAAACTAACATTTTATTTTCTTTGTTTCTTTTGTTACACAATGACTAGTGTTCAAACAAATTTCAGGTAATCAATCTTGTGTAGTTGAGTAAGTGTCTGCATGAAATATTTACTAAACCTTCAAGAAACTCAATTGAATGAAAGAAGAAATATTGAGACTCTTCCAAATGTAGCAGAAATCATGAGAAGCCTCAAAGTAGAACTTCAAAGTTGCAGAGAAGATAATGAGAAGACAATAAAAGTTCAAGAAGAACATAATGAATTAAACGCTGCATCAAGGATTAATCTCAAGTAACATTGATAAAAGTCCTTAAAGGAAGAGATCCCATAGTGTTGAGAATCAAATATCCAATGATGGGACATACACACCATTTGAATCATGAAACATTGACACAACTACTTCTAAAGATTCAATCAACGTCGATTCAAGGCCTTCTTCTTATAGACAAAGTAAGAAGAGGCATTCTAAAGATTATTTACAAGGGAAATTCATAAAGGTGAAACCATCTACCTTTGATGGTGAGGTCAAATCGGGTGAAAATGTTGAAGCATGTCTTCTTGGAATAAGGAAATATTTTCAAATACATGAATATTCTAGGAACATGAAGGCTAGAGTGGCCATTTTTAATATGAATGGGAGAGCATATATTTAGTGGGAAGACCTCAAAAAAATGAAGAAGATCAATGAGAGAATAATCATCTGGAAACAATTTAAGAAATACCTTTCAAAGAGATACGTTGATGGTAAGATCAAAGAATTTCATGAAATGAAATTTGGACAACTTACTATGGATGACTATGTAATCAATTTTTTAGAATTGCTAAGGTATGTCCCTTATATCATGGATGAGAATGTAAAAAGTCAATGTTTCCTCAATGGATTGCCTCAATCTTAGAAAGTTAGGATTGAATTTGATGAGCTTAAAACTCTTGATGAGACAATCAGGGAGGATAGATATTGTCATGAACATGAAAAGCATAAACCAAAATTCAACAAGGCATGGAGGGAAAAGAGAAAGGATAAATATGAACAGACAATGAAAGGATTCAAGCCTCAGTAATATAAAAATCAATGAAATAATTTACAGCCAAGTTACCTAGCACAAAGTAGATGCCGACAAAACTACCAATCACATATTGGAAACAATGCAACAAAATCAGTGGGAAGGAGGTCAAGTGAACCTTGGAAAGTGCCTCCAAAATGTTGGTGATGCAGAGGAGATCATTTACTCAAAGATTGTACCCATTTATAGGAAAATATTAGGATCGTCCACAACATACAAGAAGTTGTATTAGTGAATGATTTAGCAAGGACCATTCCTAGAATCTATGTTGCTTTAGAGGATCAACAAGTAGGACACCAAGCATTAGTGGTGGAAGTTGAAGGTAATATTGTTAAGCAATATGTTTCTATTTTGATTGATCCAAGGTCTAGTCATGGCTATGTTGCACCTAAAGTTGTTGACTTGTGTATTATTAAAAAATGCAAGCACAAGAAATCGTGGTTAGTGCAATTGGCTACATGAACTAAGAGAAAAGTAAATGAGTTGGTGGAAGCATGCCCATTGTAAATGAATGGACTATTCACATTGGAAAATTTGAATATCTTACCACTTGGTTCATGTGATGTTTTTATTAGCATGGATTAGCTAGAAGCACATAAGGTAAAACTTGATTGCCACAATAAAACCTTTGACTGCATAGATGATGATGGAAATTCAAGAATGGGGAAAGGTACTCCAAAATCCATCTTCATAAGAGATATTTCAAATTTAGAGTTGAAGAAGAGTTTCAAAAAAGGTTGTCAATTGTATGCAGTTCATGTGTTGGAATCAACAAAAAACAAAGGCCCAAAGCTTGAATACTATACAATACTTCAAGAATTCAACAATGTATTTCCATATGAGATACCTAGTCTACCTTTCAAGAGGTACATTGAGTTTTCAATTGATCTTATGCCAGGAGCTCCACCTGTATCCAAAGCTCCCTACATGATGAGTACTCCTAAACTAATGGAGTTGAAAATGTAGTTGTAGGATTTGTTAGAGAAAGGATATAATAGACCAAGTGTGTCTCCCTAGGGAGCACAAGTATTGTTTGTGAAAAAGAAGGATGGGACCCTCAAATGTGCATCGACTATAGACAATTGAACAAGGTTATTGTGAAAAACAAGTACCAATTGCTCCAGATTGATGACTTGTTTGATTAAGTAAGAGAGGCAAAAGTGGTAGGTAGCTAGAGAGGTAGTAGTGGGGGCCCAGAGGGCCCATAGTGATAATAATGGAGGCCATTCAATGTAAGTTGGACTAGGTCCACTATATTATTAAATAAGGCCCACTATGGTAGTTAGATATAATAAATCAGTAGTTAGATATAATAAATATAAGAGGGCTTCTTAGAAGGTTCTACTTCTACAAGATTCCTCCTCTAGAATGTTCTTAGGTGATGGTAGCATTATATAAAGGGGTTCAAACAATGTAATGGGATATGAAGAAAAGTATTGTATTTTGAGTGGTAGCTCAATAGGAGGATGCCCCCTCGAAGAGGCAAGTAAACATGAGAGGATCCCTTCCATAATATGATCCATTGTATGGTGTTGCCCTACCTCAAGGGTTTGGTAATAATAAAGTGTGGTTTCTTCTATATTGTTTTGTGGATTTATTGTGTATTTAGTATTTGTGGTGATTATATTTGTAGGTATATTCAGGTACTTAACAATTGGTATCAGAGCACTTTTTTTGGCCAAAGAAGGGAATAAATATTTTGCTCTTTTTGCATAATTTTTTATAGGGAAGAAAAAGAGGGCAGCACACTTCAGGTTCAAATCTGAAGCTTTATGAGATGAATTTGGAAAAACAAATTGGGTATTTGAATTCCTCTTGGAAAAATACCCAATTTCAAAAAACAAATCAGCCGAAACGGATTTCGAAAAGTGAAGTTACGAGCATTTTAAATTCAACAGTTTTTAAGGGTTTTTCCAGAAAAAAGCCGCGATTTTCTGTCGTAACTTATTGTTCTATTTTTTGGGTTTTTTCGTGATGGAGATGGGACTGTAGAGCTCATAGGGTGCTTAGATGGCTATTTCTTCTCAAACCCTCAAAGCAATTCTACAGATTACTGAAGCATTCAAAGCCCAATTGGTTGACACATTGAATGGCAGATTTGATGCATTTGTAGATGGCCTCACAAACGGTCTCAATGATAGTTTTCGTAGTATTCCAGATTCATTGGATAACATGCACGAGAGGTTTCTTATGGCAGACCTCATGGATGAATATAATCAAGAAATATATGTTTGGTATGATTTTGAGGCCGATTGTGATGATTGGTATATGGATAGTTGTCATTTATGGGATGACAACCACTTTCATATTTTATTTGATGACTCTAATTCACGTTCTGTAGAGAGCATCAATGTGAAAAATCAGGAGCCAATGATTATTACCAGTGTCCATCCTGCATATCCTACAGTGGTATTATTCCTTCTAGATTCTGCCATGACCCTTTTCCACTATGTGGATGGATCTTCTTATTTAGATGCACATGACAGGTGTCACTCTTTGGAGCATCATTTTGAGTTGGTTATTGGGTTCCAAAATATTCCACGTGGAGTTCACATGAGCACTTGAACATGGGACCTGGGTTTACAATGGCGGTTGGACTACTTCAGCATGGTGGCTTTCCTTCCTACATGAGACCTTGGTTCTCCAGTCTTCTTCAACATTATGGTCCACAATTATCCATGGGACCCTAGTATATGGTTGTACATCAAGCATTGAGGACAACGCTTTCATAAGGGGGATGGAATGTTAGGTAGTAGTGGAGGACCAGAGGGCCCATAGTGATAATAGTGGAGGCCATTCAATGTAAGGTGGACTAGGTCCACTATATTATTAAATAAGGCCCACTTTGGTAGTTAGATATAATAAATGTAAGAGGACTTCTTAGAAGGTTCTACTTCTAGAAGATTCCTCCTCTAGAATGTTCTTAGGTTGTGGTAGCATTATATAAAGGGGTTCAAACAATGTAATGGGATATGAAGAAAAGTATTGTATTGTGAGTGATATTTCAATAGGAGGATGCCCCCTCGAAGAGGCAAGTGAACAGGAGAGGATCCCTTCCATAATAGGATCCATTGTATGGTGTTGCCCTACCTCAAGGGTTTGGTAATAATAAAGTGTGGTTTCTTCTATATTGCTTTGTGGATCTATTGTGTATTCAGTATTTGTGGTGATTATATTTGTAGGTATATTCATGTACTTAACAAAAAGTGTTCACAAAGATTGACTTGATATCTAAACATTATCAAGTCATAATCAAAGATGAAGATATTCAAACACAACCTTCAGGACAAGGTACGATCATTATGAATTTGTGGTAGTACCATTTGGATTTACCAATTCACTAACCACATTCATGTGCCTCTTTTTTTTTTCCAGGTTAGAAAGCCCAATGAAAACCCTCGAGTACTTCTCCTCATTTCAAGGATGGTACATAGGGTAAACCCTAGAATCTTAAAGGCACAAGGTCGATCGACAACGAGGCTCGAAGTCATTACAACAATATACTCATTATAATCTCAACATGTCACTTATAGAGATTGAACCCGAGTGGGGAGGATAACAATCATTCCTCCCAACCACCTGAGCTAAACCTAATTGACCCACATTCACGTACCTTATGAACAATGCCTTCTGTAAATATTTGGATAAGTTTGTATTAGTTTTTATTGGTGATATCCTTGTCTATTCAAAATTTGAAGAAGAACATGATGATCATCTCAAAATGGTTTCATTATAAATTCGTGGTAGTACCATTTGGACTTACCAATGCACCAACCGCATACATGTGCCTTATGAACAATGTCTTCGGTAAATATTTGGATAAGTCTGTATTGGTTTTTATTCATGATATTCTTATCTATTAAAAATTTGAAGAAGAATTTGATGGTCATCTCATGGTGGTTTTGCAAATACCAAGAAAGCGTCAATTGTATGCCAAGTTCAACATATGTGTTTTTTGATAAAAAAAAATAGATCCAATAATTGGGACACATCATGTCAAAACAAGGAATTGCAGTTGATCCAGAAAAGATTAAAGCCATCATGAATTCACCTACTCTGGAAAGTGTGATAGGTATGAGATCATTTATGGGACTTGCAATATATTATCAAAGAGTCTTTAATGGATTCTCCAAGATTGGTCACCCAATAATTTCATTGAAGAAGAAAGGAATAAAAATTGTGTGGTCTTCAGAATGTGAAGAAAGCTTTCAACAGTTGAGACATCTTCTTACTAGTGCACCAATTCTAAAAATAAAAGATCCAAACATAGATTTTGTAGTGTGTACAAATGCATGTAAATAAGGGCTTGGTGAAGTTCTTATGCAAGATAGTCGTGTGTTGAGTTATAAGTCTAGGAAACTAAAAGAACATGAAAATAACTTTGTCACTCACGACCTAGAACTTGCAACTATAATTCATGCATTGAAAATGTGGCATCATTACTTGATGGACATGAAATTTGTATGGATGATAGATCATTGTAGGTTGAAGTACCTATTTGATTAGCCACACTTAAATGCCAGACAGGCTCAATGGTTAGCTTTTACCAATGAATACGAGTTTGAGATAAGACACATAAAAGGAAAAGAGAACAAAATAGTTGATGCACCCAACAAAACCATGCAAGTGATACATATGGCAACCATCAGTACTTGTGAATCCAACCTAAAGATTAGAATACAAGAATCCTTGCATGATGATGGACACTTCATTCAAATTAGAAACAGTTTGCATCAAGAACCACCTGAACAGAAA
The DNA here is from genome assembly GCA_009831015.1 of Picea engelmannii. Taxonomy (NCBI): domain Eukaryota; kingdom Viridiplantae; phylum Streptophyta; class Pinopsida; order Pinales; family Pinaceae; genus Picea; species Picea engelmannii. The sequence goes on from ML781437.1 coordinate 254,267, forward strand.
TGTGATGGTTACTAGATGATTAAAGATGGATTGTTGATCTACAAAGATAGACTATTAATTCTTAATTTAATAGAGTTGAAAAAACCCATTATGAATGAAATACACAAGAAACCATACTTAGAACACCTAGGCTACCAAAAGATGATTGTTGCAACAAGGAAACAATATTATTGGCCTGGAATGAAAAAGAATATTACATAATACATTGCAAGATGCATTGAACGATCACAAGTCAAATATAAACACCAACCTCCAATAGATTTGTTACAATCCTTGCCTTTCTAGGACAATGAAACAACATGATGGTATCATGGTTGTGGTTGAAAATTTGAGTAAGGCTACTCACTTTGTTCCCATAAAATATACACACAAAGTAGTCGACATCGTAAAAATATTTACAATGGAAATTTCCAGGTTGCATGGGATGCTTACAACAATTATATCTAACACATATTTAAAATTTACATCAAAATTTTGGAAATGATTGTTTGAAGGATTGGGTACACAATTAAGCTTTAACACTACAATAATCCAAAAATAGTGATCCAAAGGGATCCAAGAAGGCAAAAAATTCAAAGTTCTCGGATTCGAACAAAACCAACGCCATCATGTAGGGCTCGTTCTGTCGATTCTAACAATATATTATTTTTTGAAAATGGACTCTGTATGCGAAAGTTATCGCGATCTGAAATTTTTCCCAAACATGCAAAAAAAGTCAAAGTCAACAGTTCGTACTGCTGACGTCAGCACCACGTCATCATGACATGGCACATGACATAAACATGATGTCAACATGTTAACATGGAAGCACCAGAGCGTGACACATGTCAAGCATTTTTGGCATTTTCGGGGCTAAGTTGGCACTGTACAGAATTAACACATGGATTGTACGGACATTGACGCGGCAGTCTGTACGATGACGTAGCCCACTAACAGGTTGATGCGTGGTAGTGACGTGGCGTACGATGTTGATTATGCAGGCAGATAGGGTAGTGACGTGGTGTACGACAAGCTGACTTGATTGGGTGACTATGTGTACAGGGCCAATCTAGAGGCAACACATGGCCCAATCATAGGGCACCACGTGGAACCCCAGATTAGGTCAATAAGGCATGGGTCAAAATTTGTTGGACTCAGGTGGTTTCGAACCATGAACCTCTTTCACGGCAAAGTCTCCACATTAACCGACAAACCGATCGGGCTACTGGCTCGGTTGTTCATCCGAATGGAAATAAACTTATTTATTTGCAAAGTTCGAGGGATTTCATGCCAAAAAGGTCGTCGAGAGAATCGAACCTATGACCTATCCTTCAGCCTAACACTCCAACAGATTTATGCTAACGAACATGGTGGAGGGGCGTGGCTTGTTAAGCCCACCTCCACAATCCCTTTTGTTATGAGTTATCGCGAGGTTTGGGGGTAAGCGCTCGGTCAATGGACCTAGGCCACTGACTAAGGCACCTTTCACGTGACCACTAGCAGAGTTCCCGAGCGCCGAGAAATTAGAGCACCTGTCACACCTAGCGCTAGCCACATGGCGCGCCATGCAACCAGGGTCCTGGAGCAGAGGGACGTGCACCAAAATTTGGCCAAAATGTGGGTTTTAAACTATATTAAGTGGATTTTTAATGATTTAAGCCTAATTTTAATGGGATTTTGCCCGTTATTGGAGGATCTGGAGCCCGATTTGAGGCCATATTTTGGGAGGAATTTGGATTTCGACCCCCAACTCCAAATCTACTTAAACAAGCCTATATGTCATGGGCAACATGTTCATAACAACAAAATGATGAAGGATTTTTGAAGTTCAATCCATTTTTATGCAGGGAAGCCATTGAGGAAGTGAACTTTGGAGGCCATTTTCGGGAGCTACGCTTAGCCTTTTTCAGGGTCGTCAATTGTGTTGGATTCTTGAGGTTGAGAAGAACACAACCAAACCAGTTTGTAATCCAATTGATGTACTTTTGAAGCATTGAAGATTAATAAGAAAGCCTCCCCCACTAAGACAAAGGCCCAGAGACGTAGGCAACTTTGCCAAACTCCGTTATCAATCTTTGGCGTTATGGTTTGTTGTTCTTAATGTTCATTTTTTGTTCTGCATTCTTTATGATGGCTGCAACATTCTTTCATTAAATCTTCTTCTTCTCTTCAAATTATAAATGGTAAATCAACTCATGCAAATTACTTAACCAAGTCTTTAAAAGATCATTTTCGGATCAAACAGAGAGGCAGACAGAAATAACAAATCAAATATTGGAAGACATGCTTCAAATGTATGTTATGAACAAACTAGTTAAACAAGAAGGCTTCCTACACATGGTAGAGTTTGCTTATAACAATGGTCATCAAACATCATTGAAAATGAGTCCATTCAAGGTACTTTATGGCAGAAGATGCAATACCCCAATGAGTTGGGATAATCTAATTATGCTTGGACCATAAATGCTCAAGGAGCTAGAATAAGAAGTTATTAAAATTAAATAAAATCTAAAGATGGCTCAAGACAAACAAAAAAGTTATGCAAACAAGAACATAATGCATAACAAGTTTAAATACAGAGAACATGTTTATCTCAAAGTTAAACCACAAAGGAGTTCCTCGAAACTTGAAACTTGTGTCAAGCTAACACCTAGATATTATGGGCCACTCGAGATCATAAGAACGATGGGGCCAGTAGCATATAAACTTGCATTACCTGCTAACATTGTAACACATAATTTTTTCCATGTCTCATTGCTTAAGAAATACGTGCATGATCCCAACCATGTTATTGATTAGGTTGTGATTTAGGTGGAACTAGACAAAGAGTTATAACCAGAACCTCTGTGCATCCTATACAAGAAAGTAACATCGCTCTGTAACTGAGCCATCACTTAGGTAAAGGTGCAATTGAAACACTTTGAACCAAATGGAGCTACTTGGGAGATGGAGGATGCCATGAGAGAGACATATTCATTCTTATTTCAGTCTCAAACATTGTTGCAATAAACATACACTGATGATGATGTTATTCCAAGGGGGAGGCAATGTAATGCCTCAGTTTCGAACCTCTTGAACAATTTGAATTTAACCATGTTTAAATGTGTGTGTGTGTGTGTGTGTGTATATATATATATATATATATATATATATATATATACCATGAGGTACACATGCCATGGTGATTTTGAATACTTGTAAACATTCTTATTTTGTATTCAATAAAAGAACCAAGACTAACTTAGTATGAGCACTGAAGGAGATATGATACCAGAGGAGGAGAAAGGTGAGGGGGTACAAGGGAATTTTTACATGCTTGGAATCTTGTCCATTTTTGTACGCATGTTGTCATTATTGTAACCTTCACACTTTTATGATATTGGGCCTAACCTATTGTCTAAATCAAAGATAAGAGAAGTGGATGAAAGCGACTCCTAGATCTAGGCAATCACTTCCCACATTATGGGAAATTCATCCCTTGCATAATTAAAAGAAACAAAGATTATTTGGGACTTTTACTTGTCATATTTCACTCATGCAAAGAGGGGGAAATTCAAATAGGAGGAGAGAGCTATTTTTTTGGGAGGGAATAGAAAAGAGGAAAACAAAGTTTTAGCTTGGAATAAGAAGGCTACCATACTATGTGATTGAATAGCCCATGAAAGGAGGCCATCAGAACACTAAGAAGAGGAGTAGAAAGAGGAAAAGTCATAGAGAAGATGAACAAAGAGATTTTGTACAACAATAAAATGCCAAACTGTCCAGAAGGACATTCTTACAACCCCTAAAGAAAGTTAATCATAAATTGCCTAGGAACCAAGAAAAAAAATATGTTGAAGTCAAATATGTGAATGGACAACAATTTGGAATTTTTTGTGCCCACACCGAAGAGAACCAAAGGGGAGAACTTTTGAGGGATTGTTCAGTAGAGAAGGAAGAACCCTCCCTATGTTTTGTGGAGTAGGTATTGTGAGTGTCAAAATTAGTCTGATTAGAGAATTCAACAATTGGTTACTTGGTTGATCTTTCATGTTTTTTGGGATTGAAATAACAACTTGAGAGAATCCTTAGTTTTCCTCATTCGTCGGGGTGGTCTCATAGCCTAGCTAGGGGGTGGTGTCCACAAAGGACTACCTATGATTGGATGGAAAATTGCTTTGTCTCGATCAGTTTCTTGGTATTCAGTTGTTAAGCCCTAGACAAAGCCCCATGTTAAGTATTTAGTTAAGTATATAACCCCTAACTAAGCCCTGTATATTGAATTATTACATTTCTAGTGTTATATTTGTACGTAGGCTAGAACCCTTCATTGTACCCTTTTATTATAACTGTACCATTTGTCACACACACACACACACACTGAGGAGACCTAGTCTTAGGAGCATCTCATCTTGTCTTTTGAATTATATATATATTGTAAAAGGAGGTTTCCCCTTTGAAGTGGACTGCATTCATGGAATTTTTATCATTTTTAAGGCGTTGGATCATAACATTTGGTATGAGAGCATCGATCCTAGGGTTTTGTTGCTTCAAGAAAGTCATCTTGTCATTTTCACTATAATGTTTTTCTAGGATGCTTCAGACAGTGAAATTCGTTGGTTACTTAGGAGACATATCAAATTACTTTTGGTAAAATTTTTAGGTTTTGGGTTGTTATAAATTCAGAGATATTGCCTTTGGAAGATAGGTTTTTTTACTCATCTTGAATTCAGTTTTAAAAGAGTTATCTTGGGATTTTCACTATAACTTTTTTTCTGAGAGGTTTCAGACAGTTAAATTTTGTGGAGAATAAGGAGACATGTCATAGTATAGGTCGTCAAAATTTTAACTTATGGTTCTCTATAATTTTGTGGAGACTAAGGAGACATGTCAGAGTATAGGTGGTCAAAATTTCATGTTCTGATTCTTTAGAATTTTGGAGATACATTCCATGGAAGACAAGGTTTGTGACTAATCCTGAAATCGATTATCTTGGCATTTTCGCTGTAATTTTTTTTAGTGATTTTTTAGACCTTGAAATTTTCAGAATCATGAGTTGACATAGTGAAGTACATGTGGAAAAAATTTCATATTTTGAATCATTATATTTTATGATATATTGCTTGTGGAAGTTTGGGTTTTTCACAAGTTAGTTTCTAGTGATTTTAAGAGATTTTTTCATGGTTAGCAAGTTGATTTTTTTATAAAAATTTTAGGGACGTTTTCTGACATATTTAAATAACACCAGATCTGTCATTCAATGGGTAAAACTATGGTTAGGGACGAATATACGCAAGAAACACAAAAGGTTTCACGTTGTTACTCGAAACCATTGTTTCATTTGGTTGGAAACCTTTGTAACCTCTGTTGGTACCTCTTCGAGTAGTACCGCATTAGACAACACTTGTAAACAAAATTTCACTTCCACGTACCTTTGGGTATATAGGAAGTCCCTTAGGTATACTTGAAACTAACCTTAGATAAGCTATTCAATCGTCTTGTTGCTATAGTACACCAAGAACAACACTCGGGGAGACCACTCTCCAGTACCTGGGTAGTCGGTTAGTAACACTACGGGCATAGTTGAGCCTTCTTATTTAGTGCCCTGAGATATTGGGCTAAGTAGTGTTGTTGGACCCCGCACATATATCAAAGAGTTGTAGCATGTAAAACTCCCTTGTCCTTAGGACCTAGTAACTTTTTTCCGTGGCTCCAAAGAAAGATCCAAAAATTACTTCACCAAATAAACCTCCTGAAAGATCCTCCATGACTCATGAATAAAATGAGGATATACAAAACTAGCTGTCCAAATTGAATGATATCATCGAGTTGAATGATAGGTTGGTGAAAAAGGATGATTTGACGACTAGTCAAATAGAAATAGAATGAAAGATAGGAGAAAATATGGAATAGATGGAAAAGAAGATGAGTGAAAATATGGAATATGTGGAAAAGAAGATGGAAATTTTGATGGATAAAAAGATGGCAGAATTGCAAAATTCTATTTTACAAACCTTGGATGGGAGGCTTTCTAAAAGTGACATTGTAACTCGTGAAAATAAAGGTAATATTCTTGTTAAACACTGTCGATAATAAGCAATTTTCAAGTGGATTTAACTCCAATAATGGAGTTAATTATGGTGGGGATCCTGTAGAAAATTAAAATGAAAAAATCATCATATAATAAATTATGTCATACACTTAGCAACCTAGAGATAACTATCTTAAATGAACTCTGAAATGTAAAACCACACTCAGAAAATACCATAAGTAGAAATGCACATAGCCAATCACTTTAGCAGTGGAATAAACACAATGGACAACAATCATTCAACTCAGAAATTTAGGCAATGCCAGGGAAAACCCCAATGTGGGGAAACCCAATGAGAGAGAGAGATTTATATAACTTCAGGAAAGTACATATCAACAACAACAATACAATTTCCACCAGGAGAAATCCACTTACAACACACAAAAAGTGCCCCCAAAAAATTTTGCTTGGAAAATGTGCCAAATCCATATTGTTGTATGGTCTGCCCAGAATTCAACACCTTGGAAAATGTGCCCACAGTTTGTTGTACGACCATATTTGTATGGCCCTACTAAAACAAGAAAAAACCTCCAAAACAACCTCAAAAATCGTGCCACACTTGCCTCGATTTTTGTGCCTTGTTTCCCTTGTTGTACGAACTGTACAGATCCATACAGTACGACCTCCAACAACAACAATAAATACAACACTCTCACATAGAAATATTCTCTTGGGATTTGTGCCCAATCTCTCTTGGGAAATGCGGCCACCTTGCTGCCCTCACTCTCCTCTCTCAAGCTAACTGAGAAATCTCTCAAACTCCTTCTCATTGTTGTCTTGCACACTACCCGATGTGTTCTCTTATAATTTGAAAGTGACCCTTCACCTTCTCCAACCCTAGATCTAATGGCCAAGATCTAATCTTTCCTTTACAAGATCAAGGGTCATGATTCATTCCCTCCAAAATAAATCACTTTAAAATATTAAAGTACATTTTCACTCTATAACATAAGTGCACTTTATGAGATAAAGTCACTTTAATATTATAAGGTACACTTTATTAAAAAGTCACTTTAATAAAAGAATCGCTTTATCACAACTTTATAAAAACCCATTACAAAGTGAAGTGTCTAGTAGTGTAGGTACAAGGTTACTTCTGCATACAATACACACATGTGGAGTACCTTCCGAGTTAAAAATCTAACACTCCCTCTTAGCAAGGGATGCACTTGCTGCCATCACCATCATTCGGTCCCATCACACCGTTCGCAGTAGGAGCTCCCTCTAAATCTGGAGCCATCCCCAACACCTACACATAACTCGAACCATAAGATCTTCTCTTGACAACTACTCTAAACCCTGAGCTCCTAGGAGAATTGACTCCACCTTGAGCATTGGTTTGATCACACTAGTTGAGCATCCTGGCAGTGCTCAGAAGAGACTCCCTCTATTCTCTCAAAATCCAAGACTGAATACTTGGTCCCACTGCAGTCTCAGGAGCCTCTTGCTCCTCATCCAACGTTGAATCATATCCTGAAGGTCGTCCTCGCAACATGTACTACCTGTCCACCCGATCACCAATCAATTGTGGTTCAACCGGGTCCACTCCCTCCCTGTAGATAAATACATATCCCCTCTTGAACAATGTATAATATCCATCATTCTGCAAGGCTAAGGATGAGAGAAAGTTAACCCTCAACCCTGGAACAAAGAGAACTCCATCAAGCTCCAGGTATCTCCCACACTCGAGTCGAAATTAACCCTTCCAACTCCACGTACAGCTTGTGCCATACCACCTTCACTCTCCACCAATCGGTCAAGACCTGTCTCTGTGATAATAAGGAATGCTCGCCATATTATCGTCATGTGACAAGAGGCTCCATTGTCAACAATCCATTTGAAATCACCCCCAAATCTTCCAGTACCGACATTGGATACTAGAGTAACCAAAGAAAATTCCTTATCAAACTTGGAAGAAAAGTCCTCCATGGCTATTGTAGTAGTTGTCTCAGGCCCCTCCCATTCCTTCCTCTTATTCTCCTTATTCTTAGGACATTGAGAAGCAAGGTGCCCCAACTAGATACAACAATAACATCTGACTTTACTCAAGTCCCACCCGAAATTTCCTTTCTTCTTACTCTTTGCAGCAAGAGCAACATTCTCCTCGGCTCTTTCTTCCTTCTGACCATTGTTATGAGACCCCATCTGGATCTCCTCCTGAGTGAAGTCGTCCCACAACCTGCTCCAATTTGGAAAATTTTCTCGACCCACCACACACTTCACAAAGACATCCCATTCCTTTGTGAAGCCTTTCAAGGCTATCCTCCCTATCTCGACTTCTTAGATGATCTCTCCCACTGCAGCTAACTCGTCCTTAACTTGGGCTAGCCGGGTAAGATAGGATGCAACATCCTCACCCTTATCCATCTTTGAGTCATGCAACTTATCTTTCAAGGCCATCTTTCGGTTAACATTCTCAGCCTCAAATAAATTCTTCAAAGTTTCCCACATCTCATAAGTTGTCTACACATATGTGGAATGAGTGGGTCCTTCACACTATCCAAAATGATCCTCTGATCTTTGGGCTCCTTTACTTCATGCAAATCTAAAGCAACAAGATTTGTTGTGGGAGTCACAACAACATAACTGACATAGTTCCAAATCTTGTTCTCCTTGAGAACAACTGACATCCGGACCTTCCATTGCAAATAGTTGGAAATGCCATCCAACCGATCTTCAATTCTAATGCATGCATCCATATTCCATGTCACTATTCAAAGGAAAACAAATGACAAATTTGCCCCTTCAAACTTGCCCAAAAATCTCATTGCTCACTGTCACCCAGAGCCCAAGCTCTAATACCATGTAGAAATTTAAAATGACAAAATCAACGTATAATAAATTATGTCATACACTTAGCAACTTAGAGATAACTGTCTTAAATGAACTTTGAAATGTATAACCACACTCAGAAAATACAATAAGCAAAAATACACATTGCCAAGCACTTTATCAGCGGAATAAACACAATGAACAACAATCATTCAACTCGTAAATACTCAGAAATTTAGGAAATGCTAGGGAAAACCCAATGAGAGAGAGAGATTTATATAGCTTCAAGAAAGTACATATCATCAACAACAATACAATTTCCAACAAGAGAAATCCACCTACAACACACACAAACTGCCCCCACAAAATTCTGCCTTGGAAAACATGTCAAATCTGTACTACTGTACAACCTGCCCAGAAATCAACACCTTGGAAAAAGTACCCACATTTTGTTGTACGACCCCGTTGCAGCAAGAAAAACCCTCCAAAATAGCCTCGAAATCGTGCCACATGTTAGTATCCATATATTAAATTTTCTCCTTGTTACAAGAATGGGGTTATTCCCGTAGCACCGAGAAGTGTTGTTCCTAAGCATCGATATTGCATATGCCAGAAATAGTGTTGAGCTTTTAACTTGCCTCGTTGGAGAGAGCAAAATTTATTGGCCGGGAGCCAATCTCCAACACCTGCAATCAACACACAAACGAGTTTATGCACCATCAGGGATATTTTTACCGTGATCTTAAACCAGAAAATCTACTGGTGACTAAAGATGTTATTAAAATTGCTGATCTTGGTCTTTCTCGTGAGGTTTGCTCAGCACCCCCATATACAGAATATGTCTCAACAAGGTGGTATCGTGCTCCTGAAGTACTGCTTCAATCACCATATTATAATACTGCCACTGATATGTGGGCAATGGGGGCCATAATGTCAGAACACTTCACCTTGCAATCCATGTTTCCTAGTTCCAGCGAAGTAGATGAGATTTACAAGATCTGTAGTGCCATTGGCACTCCTGATCATCAAACATGGACTGAAGGGCTGAGACTTGCAACATCTATGAATTACCAGGATAATACCATTGATCCATATGCCTTTATGAATGAGCGATGTCCATCTTTACCTCCTGTCTATAACAGGCCTCCACGTCGCAGGGTTTTGTTGGCAGAGCTTGTATCTTGTTTCGATTGCACATACATGAGGAGGATATCAAAAATCCAGGGCGTCTCAGATGCCACATCATTACAGTAAGAGGAAAACCCCAATTATTTGATGATGGCAGAGGTCCAGATTCCCTGCGAATAGTCTGAAAACAATACCATTGGAGGCTCTGAATCCACCAAGGTCAAGGTCAAAATCATTCAGCGGATTAATCATGAAGGAGAAGTTAATAAGGTGTGCATAATTCATTAGTTATTGCTACCAAGACAGATAGCTCAAATGTTTATGTGTTTGTGAAATCGCCACCTATTACAGCAAACACACACAGAATGCTCAAGCTCGAGTCCAATTGTTAAGTATTGAAAAAGCAAATGTTACAGGAAAGTGCCCAAATTCCAAGTATTAACCTTGATGGCATCTATTACTGACATCACCCAAGTGCCCGATCAGTTGTCAAAGTGAGCCACAAAATTCCATCATCGCAAGTTATGGAAAAACGCAAGTCTATAGTTTGAAATTGCTAGCAACGTTTTGGCATCAATGAACATCGACCCATCCTGGGCGCTTTGAAATTTTCTTCCGTATAGCACAGATCTTCGGGAAATCTTCTAATCTAGGCAAATGATCAATCTAATAAGTTTCAGATTCATTTTTCCATCAAATCTTCTAACAATTGAATGATTCGAGATTGAAGGTATTAGTTCCCAATTTGAAGGAAGGAGATCAATTGGATTCAGGATTTCCAGGTAGCGTTTCAATCATTTCCATATTCTTATCATTGGGATAAAACAAACTTCCAGATTCCCAGGTTCTAAGCCAGCGGCAATTGACATATGATACTTGGCAGGAGTAAGAGGGTGATTTCCAATCCAAGAATATCATCTTATAATCTCAAATCTTCCTCAAATTGGTCAAAGATATTTTAGATTGTGAGTTTTTGGGCCACAAATATTATAACCCCAACACAGTCAGATTCTTCATTAGCAATCATTCGACCCATTCAATGAACAGGTGGCAAAGTATCAATTAATGGTAGTTAATTTCAAAATTTAAAGGAAGATTGGCTCCAGATTTCTGGGCATAAAGTTAGCAGTCAATTGGAGAAAATCCATATTCGATTTCATCTTCTTTATGATTTTGATTGTTTTTCATTCCTAAAGATATGTAATAGCTGGGAGATTATAAATTGAATGAGGATGTAATAGAATAGGAGGGGGGAAAGAGACCCAAGAGGGTAAGGCCTGATAAAATTTGATTAATCAACCTCTGTATGAGCATTGTAAGCCTATGGGCAGTCTTATTAAGCATTCATTTCTTACATTGAACATTCCTGTAAGTTGTGTTATCAGATTGTGATTTCTTCGTTTTCCATTCTATTTTTCCCTCTTGCTTGAATGAGTTACAACCATTGAGAATCAATCACTGTCCATAAACAATAGATTCTTGAGCAGCAAGATTTGTTGTGATCTGCCTGTTGTTTGTCTGCTTTGTTCTAGTACCTATCAAATCCAATTTGCAGAGAGAATCTATGTTTGGTGGATGTTCTACTATTTGTCACATTCTCCATTCTTCTAACCATCATCATATAAGTATTTTGTCTGATATGCATTTTACTGGCCTTCAATCTAACAGAGTGTTTACTTGACTCCATGCCCAATGGTGATTCAGTAGTCTGCATTTTAGCTTATTCCTTTGTTCTTTCTCTTTCACTTTATCGGATCCACCTTCTTTCAAAACCCGAACATATCCTTATTTATAAAATCATAGCAATAACTAAAGATGTGCTAGTCTTGACCCTTTTGGTGTCGTTGTCGGGGACGAAGCAGCGAATAAATCTTCCCTGGGAGAACGACAACGATCAAATCCACTTCTTGATGATGAACAGGAAGAGGACATGTGCTTGACTACACATCTTTCACCATGGTGACTCCATTTTTCCGAGATTAATACCTGACTCCACTGGATCCAAGCATGGAAGCCTTTTTGGCTCAAAGGTTTGCTTTTTGTGATTTTTCAGATGTCATTGGTTTTCCAAACCCAATTCTTAGCAGAGTTGAATGGGAAGGTACCCTTCCTACATAAAGGCGGATATTGGGAGGTTTCGGCTGAGCATCTACTGGATTTTCATGAGTTTATTCATGAACGTTAGATTGTGCATGAGGATGTCAAGATCAAGCTTTTCAGATACTCGTTGAAGGGAGTAGCCCTCAACTGGTGTAGATCTCTTCCAGCTTCAAGTATTAATTCCTTGGCAAGTTTTCATAATGCTTTCAATTTATTTTGTAAAGAAGATTTTTCAACTGAAAGTCTTTTCCAAAATTGTTGTGATGAATTTGATAAGCATATTCAGTAGAAAGCAAATGTTTCTTCTGATTGCAAGAATGAAAATCATGTTGTTGAGGAAGATTTTTCAGATCTAATTGATAATAGGAAATATGACTGCATAGTTTTGGGTGCATTAGATTTTGTTTCTAATGCACCCGTTGTCTTAGATCTGAATGAAAAAATAGTTGAAGAAGAGGTACTTCCTCAACTCCTTCAAGTGGATTCCTATGATATGTTGTTACATGTGATTAAGGAGGAAAATCAAGAGGTTGCTCATCAAGAATAGATATATGAGGCATCACATGGCAATGTTAGATTTGATCAACAGGTTTATGAAAACATTAAGCCCATTTGTCATGTACAGTCAGAACCAGTTTATGGCAGCCATCTATTAGAAGGGGAAGCAAAGTTTGAGTTGCAAGCAGAGGTAAACCTATTTGGTTGTTCATCTATTTCTTTCTTCTATGATCTGGTATCTGTTTATATGGAATCATATTTCTCAGAAGACTTCAGTCTTGCTATTTTCAGAATTAAAGAAGATGATGATTGTAAGTATATGCTGCAAGTTGAAATTCTGTTGCAAGTTATGAATTCCTCTCCGATTTCTATCTGCATTGAAAGAGATTTGGTAAATGGTTTGATGTTATCATGGCTTCATTGGAAGCATGGTTTCACTTGATCAAGTGACAATATTATTGGTTAGAAGTAGGGTAGGCAATAAGCTTTCTTCTGAAGCATTTGTTTTTGCAGTTTGCATAGTGTAATTAGTTTGCAGTAGAAAGTCTGGTTTCAACATTTTGTTAGAGTTTGAATAAGTTGCAGAAGATTGGGCTTGATTTGAAATGCTATTGACTGACTCCACTAGCCCAATGGACTAGGCACAACACAAAAGAATGTGAATATTTGCAGAGACAAAAGTTAGCAGGTTGTGTTGCACGGATACACAGAGGAAAAGGCACAATGGTCTACTTGTTCTTGATGCCTCACGGGCAGAGCATCATCCCCAAAAGGAGCCAATGTTAGTATCCATATGTTAAATTTTCTCCTTGTTACAGGAATGGGGTTATTCCCGTAGCACCGAGAAGTGTTGTTCCTGAGCACCGGTATTGCATATGCCAGAAATAGTTTTGAGATTTTAACTTGCCTCGTTGGAGAGAGCAAAATTTATTGGCCGACAACCAATCTCCATCACCTGCAATGAACACACAAACGAGTTTACACACCATCAAGGATATTTTTACCATTATCTTAAAACAAAAAATCTACGGGTGACTAAACATGTTATTAAAATTGTTGATCTTGGTCTTGCTCGTGAGGTTTGCTCAACACTCCCATATACAAAATATGTGTCAACAAGGTGGTATCGTGCTCCTTAAGTACTGCTTCAATCACCATATTATAATAGTGCCACTAATATGTGGGTGATGGGGGCCATAATGTCAGAACTCTTCACTTTGCAACCCCTGTTTCCTGGTTCTAGCGAAGTAGATGAGATTTACAAGATCTGCAGTGCCAGTAGCACTCCTGATCATCAGACATGGACTGAAGGGCTGAGACTTGTAACATCTATGAATTACCAGGATAATACCATTGATTCATATGCCTTTATGAATGAGCGATGTCCATCTTTACCTCTTGTCTATAACAGGCCTCCACGTCGCAGGGTTTTGTTGGCAGAGCTTGGATATTGTTCTGATTGCACATACATGATTAGGATATCAAAAATCCAGGGCGTCTCAGATGCCACATCATTACAGTAAGAGGAGAACCCCAATTATTTGATGATGGTAGAGGTCCAGATTCCCCTGCGAATAGTCTGAAAACAATACCATTGGAGGCTCTGAATCCACCAAGGTCAAGGTTAAAATCGTTCACCAGATTAATCATGAAGGAGAAGTTAATAAGGTGCGCAGAATTCATTAGTTATTGCTACCAAGATAGATAGATCAGATGTTTATGTGTTTGTGAAATCGCCACCTATTACAGCAAACACACACAGAATGCTCAAGCCCGAGTCCAATTGTTAAGTATCGAGAAAGCAAACGTTACAGGAAAACGCCCAAATGCCAGGTATTAACCTTGATGGCATCTATTACTGAGATCACCCACTTTCCCGATCAGTTGTCAAAGTGAGCCACAAAATTCTATCATCGCCAGTTATGGAAAAACGCAAGTCTACAGTTTGAAATTGCCAACAATGTTTTGGCATCAATGAACATCGACCCATCCTGGGCGCTTTGAACTTTTCTTCTGTATAGCACAGATCTTCGGGAAAGCTTCTAATCTAGGCAGATAACCAATCTAATAATTTTCAGATTCGTTTTTCCATCAAATCTTCTAACAATTGAATGATTCGAGATTGAAGGTATTAGTTCCCAATTTGAAGGAAGGAGATCAATTAGATTCGAGATTTCCAGGTAGCGTTTCAATCATTTCCATATTCTTATCATTGGGATAAAACAAACTTCTAGATTCCCAGGTTCTAAGCCAGTGGCAATTGACAGATGATACTTGGTAGCAGTAAAAGGGTGATTTCCAATCCAAGAATATCATCTTATAATCTCAAATCTTCCTCAAATTGGTCAAAGATATTTTAGATTGTGAGTTTTTGGGCCACAAATCTTGTAACGCTAACACAGTCAGATTCTTCATTGGCAATCATTCGACCCATTCAATGAACAGGTGGCAGAATATCAATTAAAGGTAGTTAATTTCAAATTTTAAAGGAAGATTGGCTCCAGATTTCTGGGCATAAAGTTAGCAGTCAATTGGAGAAAATCCATATTTGATTTCATCTTCTTTATGATTTGGATGGTTTTTCATTCCTAAAGATATGTAATAGCTAGGAGATTATAAATTGAATGAGGATGTAATAGAATAGGAGGGGGGGAAGAGACCCGAGAGGGTAAGGCCTGAGAAAATTTGATTAATTAGCCTCTGTATGAGCATTGTAAGCCTATGGGCGGTCTTATTAAGCATTCATTTTTGACATTGAACATCCCTGTAAGTTGTGTTATCAGATTGTGATTTCTTCGTTTTCCATTATGTTTTTCCCTCTTGCTTGAACGAGTTACAACCATTGAGAATCAATGACTGTCCATAAACAATAGATTCTTGAGCAACAAGATTTGTTGTGATCTGCCTTCTGTTTGTGTGCTTTGTTCAAGTACCTGTCAAATCCAATTTGCAGAGAGAATCTCAGTTTGGTGGATGTTCTACTATTTGTCACATTCTCCATTCTTCTAACCATCATCATATAAGTATTTTGTCTGATATGCAGTTTACTGGCCTTCAATCTAACAGAGTGTTTACTTGACTCCATGCCCAATGGTGATTCACTGGTCTGCATTTTAGCTTATTCCTTTATTCTTTCTCTTTCACTTTACTAGATCCACCTTCTTTCAAAACCCGAACACATCCTTATTTATAAAATCATAGCAATAACTGAAGATGTGCTAGGCTTGACCCTATAGTAGTCTAGGGGCAACTTCTAGCACTAACCACACTTGTCTCGCTTTTTGTGCCCTCTTTTCCTTGTTTTATATATTGTACTGATCCGTACAGTATGACCTCCAACAACAACAATAAATACAACACTCTCACACATAAATATTCTCTTGGGATTTGTGCCCAATCTCTCTTGGGAAATGCACCCTGCTTGTTTCCCTCACTTTCCTCTCTCAAGCTAACTCAGAAATCTCTCGAACTCCTTCTCATTGTTGTCTTGCACACTACCCAATACATTCTCTTATAATCTGAAAGTGACCCTTCACCTTCTCCAACCCTAGATTTAATGGCTAAGATCTAATCTTTCATTTACAAGATCAAGGGTCATGATTCAGTCCCTCCAAAATAAATCACTTTTAAATATTAAAGTACATTTTCACTTTATAACATAAGTGCACTTTATGAGATAAAGTCAATTTAATATTAGAAGGTACACTTTATTAAAAAGTCACTTTAATAAAAGAACCACTTTATTACAACTTTATAAAAACCCATTACAAAGTGAGGTGTCTTGTAGTGTAGGTACAAGGTTACTTACGCATACAAGACACACATGTAGAGTACCTCCCGAGCTAAAAAGCTAACAGGTCCTAAATTCAACTTCCCCAAGATCGAATTAAAGAAGTTTGATGGAACAAAAGTCTTTACATGGGTGAACCAAATAGAGAAATATTTTGAACTACATAATATTATGGATGATAAGCAAAAGATTCACATAAAAACTTTGAACTTTGATATAAAACCATATCAATGCTATCAATGGGTAATTAAAAGGAAGCCTCCTTGTTATTATTATATTTGGGGTTTATTTACAAGAAACTTAGAAGCACAATGTGGGAAAGTTTGGGAACAAAACTACTTCAATCAACTGACAAGAATCAAACACTTAGGTGATATTGAATATTATAATTCAGATTTTTAGGTATTGGCTACAAGAGTGGATGATATAAGTGATTAACATTTGTTGGAAGCTTACATAGATGGATTAAAAGAAGACATTAAACATGAGATTTTCCTAAAACATCCTGGAAATATTATGGAAGCTATGCAATGTGCTCATCATATTCAACCCAAGAATAAGTCTACACACAAGTCTACCATTGGAGCATATGCAAGAAACATAGATTGTTTTGGGGTTCATAAGACAACCGCACCGGAACTGACAAGGTTGACACCTCAACAAATGGATGAAAGAAGAGATAAGGCATTGTGTTTCAATTGTGACAACAAGTACAGTAAGGCGTATAAATGCGATTAGAAGAAATTATTTTACATAAACTGTGAAGAGGAAGAACATCAAGAATTGGAAACATCACAAGAGATATATCTAGAAGAGACTACTCCAACAATATATTGTCATGCATTGGCCGACATAGGTACTCAATGAACTCTAAAGATACAAGGATACATCAAAAAGAAACAAAAAGTAACAATGTTGATTGATTCTGGTAGTACCCATAACTTCATCAATTACAAATTAGCAAAAGATCTCAATTGCTTTGTATTTCCAGTACTAGAGTTTCAACTAATGATTGCAGAGGTGCCATAAATTGTTACGGAAAGTGCCATAGTATTAAGCTCAATACGAGGAAGTATTTTTTGGATAGTCCCATGATTTCCATCCAAATGGGTGGTGTTGATGTTGTATTAGGTGTCTAATGGTTGCAATATTTTGGAACAACAACCCTTGATTTTCAATATATTTTCAAGATATTATCCTCAAAAGGAAAGGAAATTGAGCTTAGAGGTATCCAAGGGAAACACTCTAAGGCGATAAGCTCTAATAGCATGACAAAATTACTCAAAAAGGGACAACATGGTGTAATTACACAATTGTGCTCATTGGATGTTCAAACATATATATCCTCTGCTCTAGTGGATCTCCAAATAATCATCAACAACCATTCCAAGGTATTTGGAGAGATGCCTAAGGGTTTTCCACCTATTCGAGATCATGACCATGTTATTCATTTGCAACCAAGAAGTGTACCACCTAACATTAGGCTTCACAGGTATCCATATGCACATAAGAGTGAGATTGAGTGTATGATCCAAGAAATGTTAGAGGTCGACATCATTCAACCTAGCCAAAGTTCTTTCTCTTCACCAATAGTGATGGTTACAAAGAAGGATGGTTCATGGCATATGTGTCCACATTATAGACAACTCGACAAAATGACCATCAAAGATAAGTTTCATATTCCTAACATTGATGAATTATAGGTGAATTGAATGGATCATTTTTCTTTACTAAGTTGGATCTTCGTTTACGATACCATCAAATCATAATGAGGCATGAAGATATTCCCAAAACAACCATTAGAACACATGAGGGTATTTATCAGTTTTTGGTTATGCTATTTGGACTTATGAATGTACCTTCAACATTTCAAAGCTCGATGAATTCTATTTTCAAACCCTTCCTTAGAAAATTTGTGTTAGTATTTTTGGATGACATACTAATCTATAACAAATCTTGGGAAGAGCATGTACAACATGTTGATAGAGTATTACAACTTTTGGAAGATCACCAACAACTTTATGCAAAGCCTTCCAAGTGTGCCTTTGGGGTTCAAGAAGTGGAATATTTGGGTCATATTGTATGTGATGAAGGTGTAAAAGTGGACCCTAACAAAATTAAAGCTACGAGGGAATGGCCAATTCCCAAAACATTAGAGAAACTTAGAGGATTATTAGGATTGATAAGCTATTACTACAAGTTTGGCAAACACCATGGTAAAATAGTGGCACCTTTAATAGCATTATTAAAGAAGGAAGCATTTTCTTGGACTCAAGAAGCAACCAAAGCTTTTGAAAAAATTAAGGAGACTATATGTACAACTCATGTCCTAGCCACACTTGACTTCACAAAAACATTTGTTGTGGAATGTGATGCCTCGACCCATGGCATTGATGTAGTTTTAATGCAAGAAGGAAGACCCATTGCCTTTGAAAGCAATCAATTTAAAATAAAAATTTTACTCAAACCCATTTATGAAAAAGAAATGATGCCCATACTACATGCAATTAAGAAATGGTGCCCTTACCTAATTGGAAGACACTTCAAAGTAAAAATGGATCATGATAGTCTGAAGTACTTCTTGGAGCAACAATTATCTTCAAAAGAGCAACAAAAATGGGTTACAAGGATGCTAGGTTATGACTTTGAAATTACCTACAAGAAAGCAAAACATAATATTGCGGTAGATGCACTTTCAAGGAAAGAAGAAGAAACATAGGGTTCACTATGTGCTATTTCAATTATGCAATTTGAGTGGGTGAAAGAAGCAAGGATATAATGGAAGCAAGATGAAGAGGTATGTAAGATCATTCAACAAATACAAGAGGAACCTAGTGCATTAGATACATTTTTATGGAAGAATGATTTGATTTGGTATCATGATCACCTATATTTATGTAAGAATTCCCAACTCAAATAGAAGCTCCTCTAGGAATTGGACATCTCTCCTATAGGAGGACATTATGCGTTCTTGAAAAATTACCATAGGATCAAGAAGGATTTTTCTAGGAAGGTATTAAAACTGATGTTCAAAATTTTGTGTATGAATGTGTGGTCTACCAATAGAATAAGGGAGAGACTGATCTAGGTGGATATTTGTGGCCACCCACCTAGTCCAACTGGCTCCTCTTGACAGTTTTTAGTTCAACACATTCTTCTGTAATTCTTTGTAATTGTGGATTCTACACTTCCGAGGTTGTCTAACACCCTACACAACTTCCAGGTGGAGATTGTTGGCTGCCCACCTAATCCAACTGGCTTATTTTGGAAGTTTTCATGTCAGTATATCTTTCTATACTTCCAAGGCCATTTTGGGGCCCTAAACAATGTTTTTTTTTGGCTTGCCACATCAAACTGTAGACGAAGCTAGAGTTTGACGACATAATGTGTAGGTCTCAAAAATACCTTTCATCAAACTATAGACGAATCCAGAGTTTGCGGTACCAACTTACCCATTGGGGCCCACATAACTTTTGTCGTTTCATCTCCTAGGGTTAGGTTTTTGGATGTTTAGGGTTTTGGCATTCATGAGTAATGTTAAAAATGCCTCTGGAGCCTCATTGTAATCATTATGCTCAGACAGATGCGTGTAGCAACCACATCTCTTCTCAGAGATATTTACCACCATTCGAGCAAGTTGTTTCAGTTCTACAGTTTTACAGTTTCAACCTATTTTATTTATTCAATAGAAGTTATTGTTCACTGGATATCTATGGTTGTTCTATGTATCTTTGTGTTATGGTATTCAATCCTATTATTCATATTGTTCCGCTCATAAATCTGGATCAGTGGTATCATAGCGGTTTGATCTTCATTTGTTTTTCTTTGTGCATGTCCCGGACAAGATCTAGGGACAAGAAGTTGGGACTCGAACTAGTCGAGCCTTTGAAAGATCGGTCGCACCGAACCCGACCACAACTCATGGGGGACAAGAAGAAAGATGATGGAGCAGGAGATCCTTTTAAAATGTTGCTTGAGGAAGCCCTTGCGCGATAAAGGAATGATATGATGGAAAACTTTGCACAGATCCTTTGAACGACTGCCCACAGGAGACACATCTTCATCAAGCGGCCACACAAGCCCCTTCAAGGTATAAGTAAATTTTGATATTCCATTGTTTGAAGTACTGATAGATACAGATGTTGTAGATAAATGGTTGAATATGCTCGAAGGGTATTTTTCGATCCACAATTTTTTCGATAGGGAAAATATTACTTTTGCACTCCTCGAGGTCGTCCCCCATGTTAAGGACTAGTGGGATACGTACTTTGAGTAAAGGGCCATAGAGGAATCTGCAATATTTGTGGTCATCCCCACCTGGGATTCCTTAAAGGATGCCATTAAAGAACAATACTACCCTGTTGGAAGCCACGAGGATCAATACACAAGATGAACCTCACTGCATCAAGAAAGGGACCAAACAATACCAAATTTCACCAATATTTTCATACTCTGTGCACCAAATTGGGTATCAAAGACTCTGAACGACATGACTTAGATACCACGGTTGTCTGCACAGATACATTCAAACATAAATGGAATTTCTGGACATTGCATCATTAGGTGCGGCTTATAGATATGCTATCAAGATCGAGCAGAAATTTAAGCAGAAGAGGCAAGAGTTTAGATCTGCAAATTCCTCATAGCCGAATCAGAGAAAAGGCGGTCCCAACACACCAAACAAGGGATAGAGAAAATATGTCCACTCTCAGGACAACCAATCCAAGCCGCAACCCAATAAGATTAATGAGAAGTCGAAGAATGACACAGGAAAATGGTGTGGATACCATAAAATCCCTTGGCACAACATCAAAGAATGTCGCTCCAAGAAGTCACTGGTGGTCGAGTTGAAAGCTTCCGAGTTAGAGGAAGATTCTGATTTTGAATCAAATCCCAAAAGTGGGAAGCGGATCATCGATGTCGAACACAGTGCCACTATCACTACCACCAAAGTCCATCCAAGCAAACCAAAAGAACTTGAGGAAGGAGAACGCCTCTTTCACTCACATATGTGGGTAAAGGGGACTCCGCTGCATTTCATTGTCGATAGAGATAGTCAAAATAACTTGATTTCAGTAGAGGTCGTCAAGCGGTTAGACTTGTTGATAAAACCGCACCCGTAGCCCTACACCATCGGCTGGCTTTGCCAAGGACGAGATCTCTGCATCAGCCAACAATGTTGTTTGCCCTACAACATCAAGCCTTTCAAAGACGAGGTATCGTGTGATATTTCTCCCCTTGAAGTTTGTGATGTTCTTTTAGGCCAACAATATTTGTGGAAGCAACATGTTGTGTACGAGTCTAGACCCCGCAGTGTTATTATTACTTTGGGTATACAATTGTAAAGGATACCAGAGGTAGCGCCACCTACCGCTATTTCTTTAATCTCAATTGAGCAATGCAGTAAGGTCATTTCACAGACCAGGAAGTTTGTCTTCTTTGTGATCTGTGCTCGTACTAGCATAAGGTTGTTGCTACATCTGTGACCTCTACATAGAGCCTCTCTTTACAACATAAGCAAGTGGATGGGATCGTGGAAGAGTACAGATACATCTTCTCCTTACCCACCGGGGTACCGACGCACTGCCAAGTCAAGCATCCAATTGATCTAACCCTACATGCACCACTGCCTAATGGACTAGTCTATCGTCGCTCACTGATGGAAAATGACGAAATCAAGCACTATATCCAAGAGCTACTTCAAAAGGAGCACATCCAACCCAACTCCTCCCCTTGTGGAAGTCTGATTGCATTGGTGCAGAAGAAAGACAAAACCTAGCAGCTCTGCATTGATTACAGAGCATTAAACAAAATCACAGTCAGAAATCAGTACCTAATTCCCTGAATTGATGACCTTCTTGACCAACTCAAGGGGGAAAAGTTCTTCAGCAAGATTGACCTAAAGTCTGGCTACCACCAGGTTCCCATTGAACCAACTGATGTATGGAAGACAACTTTCAAATCTAAAGAAGGTCTCTTCAAATGGATGCTCATGCCAAATGGCTGCTCATGCCATTTGGCTTAACAAATGCACCAACAACTTTCATGAGATTGATGGATGATGTATTGAGACCCTTGACCAACTCTTTTGTCGTGGTATATCTGGATGACATCCTCATCTTCAACAGAACTTGGGAGGAGCACATGTAGCATATTAAACACGTTTTGGGCACTCTGCGACAACACAAACTATATGCCAACTTGGAAAAATGCTCCTTTGGCATGAACAAGGTCCAATACTTGGGCTACATTGTTGATGAGCATGGGGTATGTGTGGATTGAGCTAAGTTCCAAGTCATTTGTGACTGGCCAGCCTCGACCACACTAATCGAGCTTCGAATCTTCTTGGGACTTGCCAACTTCTACTGAAGGTTCGTGTTGGGATTCTCCCATATTGCATGGGCCCTCAACCAAGTAACCAAGGGAAGTGGCAAGGCAAAGTTCACATGGGGGTAGGCACAAAAACAAGCATTTAATGATCTGAAGCATCGCTTGTGCTCAGCTCCAGTACTCTCCTTACTCGATCTGCAACAATTGTTCGAGATTGAGATTGATGCCTTCAAATATGTTGTAGGCACAATTCTCACTCAACATGGTCATCTAATAACATACCATAGTGATACACTCTCATATATTTTCCATAAATACCCCACCTATGACAAAGAAATGTATTCCATTGTGCAAGCCTGTCGTCAATGGAACCATTACATTTTGGGAAAGGAGACAATCATCCACACTGATCACAAGCCTCTGCAGTTCATACAGACACAGGGGAAGTTGCAGAACAACCTCCATCAAAAGTGGTCCACATACCTACAACAAATCCATCTCAACATCAAGTATAAAAAAGGGAGCACAAATTGTGTCGTTGACTACCTCAGTCACCCTCCCGTTGCTACACTCACCATAGTGCTCCATTCCTGTGGGCATGAGGCATCTAAGTGGCCCCAACTTTATCAGTGTGACCCTAACTTCGCCACCACCTATCAGCTCTTGGGTATAGGAGCGAATGTCACCAATTTTCACATCCAGGATGGACTGTTATGCCATCTGGGCCACCTCTGTGTTCCCATAAGCGAGTGTACAAATATGATTTGGGAGTCTCACTACAGTCAGATGACATGACATTTTGGCGTGGAGAAAACTGTGGTCGTTCTACATAAACATTTTTATTTGCAAAAACTTCGACAAGACATCAACAAGTATATCAAATCTTGCATTACCTATGCCTTTGCCAAGCCAACCATCAAGAAGCAAGGCTTATACACATGTCTTCCTACTCCCAAGAGGCCTTGGGAATCCATGTCGATGGATTACATGTCTGGCCTTCTGTCCACCAAGCACGACAATGATTGTGTATTTGTGGTGGTTTATCAGTTTTCGAACATGGGCATTATCACACCCTGCAAGAAGAGAATCACAACGGCAGAGACTGCCAAGATCTTCTTCGAATGGGTGTGGGTCCATTTTGGGATACCACAAACCATCACCTCATATCGGGACAATAGGTTCCTCAACACATTTTGGTCGAGTCTCTGGTCACCATTAGACACCAAGCTCACTAAATCCATTGCTTTCCACCCTCAAACCGATGGCCAAACAAAGGTCATCAATCGGATGAATGTGCAGATCCTGTGCATGTACAACTCTAAGCATTAGTTTACATGGGATAAGAGTTTTCCCTATGTCCAAGACATCTGCAACATGGCTCTCCATAGCTCCACTAACCATAGCCCATTTCAGGTGGGGTTGGGATTCCAACCCTTGGGTCCCATTGATGTTGCACTACCTCTTGCAACCACATAGGAAAAATATTCCCATGTTCAGTCTGAAGTTGACAAAGACACCAGATTCATTGAGCATATTCAACACATCCGCCAACAGGTCATGAGATTTTGCAGAGAGCTAATGCTAAGTACAAGCAACGCCATGATCAACACCGGCTACCGCACCAGCTTCGAGTGGGAGATAAGGTTTGAATACACTTGCAGAAAGAGCGCCTTACAAGGCCCCATCAAAAGCTCTGCCCAATTCGTTATGGGCCTTACACAATCACTAAGGTTGTGGGTAGAAATGCTTTTGAGCTCAACACTCCACCCTTCCTTGACTTGCACCCAATGTTCAATGTGGAGCTCCTTCGACCATATTTTCAACCATTGTTGGACACCTCAAAGATCGCAGAATAGTTGACACCAATAGAGCTCAACCCTGACTGCATGGAACAAGAATCAACTGATCAGATAGTGGACACACAGGTCAAGGGCACTCTCCAACAGAGGATCCAACTTTATCGGGTTGTCAAGGCAGGGCAACTCTTACACCAAGGCAAGTGGCTCACCTGGGGACAAATTCAACAGAAGTTTCCTCACCTGATGGAGGTACTCAATGCAATGGAGACCATTGCTTCCTAGGGGGGGAGGACTGATCCAGGTGGATATTGGTGGCCACCCACCTATTCCAACTAGATCCTCTTGACAGTTTTTAGTTCAACACGTTCTTCTGTAATTCTTTGTAATTGTGGGTTCTACACTTTTGGGGTTGTCTGAAGCCCTACACAAATTCCAAGTGTAGATTGGTGGTTTCCCACCTAATCCAACTGGATTATTTTGGAAGTTTTGATGTTAGTACATCTTTTTGTACTTTCAAGGCCGTTTTGGGGCCCTAAACAATGTTTTTTGGCTTGCCACAATCAAACTATAGATAGAGTCAAAGTTTGACAACATAATGTGTAGTTCTCGAAAATATATTTCCAACGGTTTATCATGCGCCTAAAATGAAGGTCGTATACAAAAGTTACGACCCCGAGAAGTTGAGGTACCAACTTACCCATTGGGGCCCACATAAATTTTGGCGGTTCATCTCCTAGGGTTAGGTTTTTATATGTCTAGGGTTTTGGAATTTGTGAGTAATGTTAAAAAGGCCTCTGTAGCCTCATTATAATCATTCTACTCAAATAGATGCGCGTAATAGCCACATCTCTTCTCAGTAATAACTACCACCATTCGAGCAAGTCGTTTCAGTTTTGCAGTTTTACAATTTCAACCTATTTTATTTATTCAATAGAAGTTATTGTTCATTGGATATTTGTTGTCGTTCTCTCTATCTTTGTGTTATGGTATTCAATCTGTTATTCATTTTGTTCCACTCATAAATCCAGATCAGAGACAATCAAGATGCTAGGTCTCCTACAACTATTAGTTATACCAAGTCAATGTTGGGAAGAAGTTTCGATGGATTTTATTACATGTTTACCTAAATCTAAAGAAAAAAATGTCATCATGGTATCAGTGGATCATCTGGAAAAGTATGCTAATTTTTGCTCTCTTTCTCATCCTTTTAAAGCAAGTACAACAACCACAACATTCATGGAAACAATTCAAAAGCTACATGGAGTCCCCAAGATTATTGTAAGTGATAGAGATCCAATTTTCATTGGAAAATTTTGGACTGAATTATTTTTTTGTTTGGGTACTCAATTGGCTCAAATATCATCTTACCATCCTCAATCCGATGTGAAAACTGAGATGAATAAATGTTTAGAAGAATATCTTCATTGATTTCCATCTGATAAACAGACACAATGGATCAAGAGGTTTCCCTTGGCAGAATGGTGGTACAACACATCCTTCCATACTTCATCAAAAATGTCCCCATTTATGGCACTTTATGGATATCATCCTCCATACATCACATGTCGCTTGAAAGGGACTACAAAGGTTTAGGGAGTGGAGGACCACATAGGGCACCAACAAGAGGTTCTCAAACTATTGAAGCACAACTTGGTTATGGCACAAAATAGGATGAAACAACAAGCATATCAACATCACAATGAAAGAGAAATTGAAGTGGGAGATTGAGTATTTTTTATGATACAACTATATAAACAAATGTCCCTCAAGCAACAAAAGAAGGACAATAAATTGGCACTCAAATATTATCGCCCCTATAAGGTGTTGCAAAGGATTGGAAGTGTGGCATACAAATTAGAGTTGCCTCCATCTTCACGTGTACATCCAATCTTCCATGTTTCTTGCTTAAAGAAGGTAATTGGTGACAAGACCCTTGTCCAAATTATTTTACCAGAGATTAATGACGAAGGAAAAATAATACTAGAACTAGAAACAATCCTTAAAGCAAGGATTAAGCAGTTGTGAAATTGAGCAATTACTGAGTAGCTCATCAGATGGAAGAACAATGGAAAGGCGACATGGGAAGATGAGTTCTTCATGCATAAACACTCGTAGTTAGTCAAGTTTTGAGAACAACACTTGTTTTAAGGGGAGGGGCATGTTAAGCCCTAGATAAAGCCCCATGTTACGTATATAACCCCTTATTAAGCCCTAGATATTGAATTATTGCATTTCTAGTGTTATATTTGTATGTAGGCTAGAACCCTTCATTTCACCATTTTCTTATAAATGTACCCTTTGTCTTATATATATATACACCAAGGAGACCTAGCCTTAAGAGCATATCATCTTGTCTTCTGAATTGTATATATTGCAAAAGGAGGTTTCCCCCTCAAAGTGAATTGTATTCATTGACTTTTTATCATTTTTAAGGCATTGGATCATAACATCAGTCATCATACAAGATAAGTATATTCATTTTTTTCTTTAATTAAGATATTAGTCATGATGAACTATACATGTATATTAGCATCATTTATTTTGATTTCATGCCATGGAAATTTTGTAGATATTAATAAGTGAATGGTTGTTGTTATAATTGATTAAATTGCAAAATTTGTATAATAATGCATTGATAAACTTCATGCATGCAAATTGTTTGCAGAAATACATTAAAAACCAGTTTTGTATTTTTAGTGCAGTGATGTCATATGAAATCAAATAAAGACCAAACTTAAAGTGGATTTATATGGCACATATCCCCATGTTCTCACCATAAATTAACTTCAAATTTGCTTGCATGACCCCTAAAAACACAAAATGGTTGTAGATGAAATTCTACTATAAATTGGCCATACTTTATCCATTGGAATTCAAATTTTAACAAAAATAAGTTGACATCAATATCCACATGCTCACCAAAAATCAACTTCATATTTTCCCATATGTCCCCTTAAATCTCAAAATGGATGTAAATTAAATTCTACTTTAACTTGGCCATACAATGTTCAGTGACATTCAAACTTTAACAAAAAGTAGTTGGCATCAATATCCACACGCTCACCAAATTTAAAAGTTAGTTTCATTTCTTTCATTCCCCATAAGGTTAAATACAATTAGGTCAATAAAGACTACGCAAATCCCGCACACCCCAAACTATTTGTGTTTGTTGTATATGGAATTTTTTGGCATTAGATGTGAATGTTTTTAAGGGATTAAATGAGATGGCTATATTTGTTATGGATTGGTGTGAACCATATTTATTCTTACATTGGAATCTTGAAAAAATGAGGAGGCTAGACCCCTGATACCCTTGAAATTATATGAACATTTTGCATAGATTATTGTGTAATTGTTACAAATGATTTTGAGTATTGTTGTGCAGTATTTACCTTTGTCATATGATGGATTGTATCATGTTTTCACATCTACAATATGAATTCCTTTTCTACAAGGCTTTATGTCATTTATGTATAACCATGTATTTTGAGTAATGAGGCAAGAGGCATGTAGATTAAATAATCATTACGAAAGAAGCTTATTAGATTAAAGAATCATTTCCCTATGTTTAATATGACCCTAATGATCATGGAATCATGCTTCTAATCAGGGGAGAAGGTGTTATATGAATGAGCTTAAGGACATTAACCCTAAACCCTAGGATTGTCCTCCTTTGAAGAGAACAAGACCCCCATCTAAGAGATTCTAGGAAATCGATGAGTTGAGAAGATTGATGAACTTTTGAAATAGAGTTAGTATGTGAATCATATAGTCATGCTTATTGTAATTTGGCTATACTATCTATGCTTAAGTGTCACCGTCTTGAAAAGGTATTATGTGGCAAATTATGAAGTGCTAGTTCTAATTAAATTGAGATCTTCAACTTGAATTTTTTTTCTAAATAAATCATTGTCCAGACCTTTCATTTAAAGATGGAAAGTTTGACCATATGTTGACTAGTCTAATGCCAAACTTTATCATAATAATTAAGAACAAGTGTTTCTATGTTGTAGATTATCTTAATTGTTGTATTATAATTTACATATCATTTCCATCTATGAAATGCTAGGCCAATAGACCTTACTTTTGACATTAATAGTGAAGGTATGCTATAAAAAATTACTAGAGATAAAGGATGGATATTTGAAGTTGAATCTAACGAAGTAGTCTACAAGAAAATTGTCCCAACATTGGAAGTAACATTAAAAGGTATGACTGTAGACATTAATCCCTCTTCTCCTTACCCTAAAAATAGTAAGAATATCAAAGAATAACAGTGGATGTGATCAAGTTAGAAGAAACAATGAAAATTCCCATGTTCCCTCTTTATGCAATAGTCAAATGATCCACCTCCACCCCACTGCAATTTGAGACTCTCTCCAAATGCCTCAGGTGAAAAGGAACCCAAGGATTCATTTCTCTCCTTGGATTTAATGGAACACAATTGCTTAAGGCTTTCTCAAATCACTTGGAAAGATAGCATTCCTTTTCCCTCCTCATGACACTCTTTCACTTGCTTATTATCGTTACTTTTATTGTCTATGTTGATCTCATAGAGTGCTTGAAATGAAACCCCAACGACATGATCTCTTGAAGAGATTTCAGGGGGTAATTTTTGTAAGGTAGTAGGTGCCATGGATTTCATTTGAAACTTTGACAAATTCTCATGGATCCCATCCAATGATGCAATGATCGACTTAAATTTGGAAAATACCACATGATCATCAAAATTCATGGATTGGACAAGGAGGGTCTGAGAAAGAGGTTGAGGTTACTTTCATTTTGGAGTGGGATTTCGAAGGATTGCCTTGATATCCCAAAAGTGTGAAATCTTATTCTTTATTTTGGGATATTTGTAACATGAACGTTGTTCTTCACCGAGAATGAATATTTTTGAATATTAAAAGTTGATTGAATATGATAAGAATGATGATTACTCTACCCTCGTGACGGTTGCTATATAACATTGACTGGTCATGAGGTGAGGATGTACGTGCCTCTTGATGAAGAGGTGTGTGCCTCTTGATTTAATTAAATGATATTAATTATTATTAAAAATATTGCATTTATTATTATCATTTTCATGTTTGTAACATTGCCACCCTCTTAAGATTTTGCTTTGTCCTCAAAGCAAGGGTAGTGTTGAGTATTGTCGGAGGAATTGTTCAGTCTCCCATGATGAATCTTCTTCTAGAAGGTTTTTCCATTTGATAAGATATTCCCTTATGGTTCTAGAACGTAACACCTTTTCCTTCGTGGCAAGAATACCTTCTGGTTCCAAAATAATTTTTCCTTCGTCATCGAATTCATGGATTTCTGTTTGTACTGGTTGAGATTTCCCAAGCATTTTTTTGAGACATGAAACGTGGAAGACATTGTGGATGCGAAATTTTGTGGCAACACCAATCTATAAGCTACTTAGCTATTTTTTTTTTCAATTTGAAAGGGTCCATAGTATTTTGGGGCCAATTTGTTTTTCCCTTGTTTCTTAAGGGATAATTGTTTGTAAGGTTGGAGTCGTACAAACACCCAATCACCTTCTTCGAATTTTCTTTCTGACCTATGTTGGTCTGCTAGTTGTTTCATTCGATTATGAGTTGTTGCTAGGTTCTCTTTTAATATTTGTATGATTTTTTGTTCTTCCTCTAGCTTATTTTCTTACTGATTGGACCTTAGTATTTATTAGTGCAAACTCCTTCCATGTAGGTGGTTCATAACCATATAAGACTTGGAAAGGAGTCATTTTAGCGGATGTGTGATATGTAGAGTTATACTACCATTCGACTAAGTGTAACCATTGAGACCATTTATTTTGCTTATCTGTCACAAATCACCGTAGGTATTTTTATAAGCATTTATTTATGATTTATGTTTGTCCATCTGTTTGTGGATGATAGGCAGAGCTCATATTAAGAGATATTCTTGCATTTTTGCAAAATTCTTTCCAAAAATTTCCTTTAAATTTTGCATCCCTGTCACTGACAATTACCTTTGGAAACCCATGTAACTTATAAATGTTTTTGCAAAAAACATCTGCAATTTGTTTCGTTGAGTCGGTTTTTCTTAATGCCATGAAATGTGCATATTTGGTTAATTTGTCAACCACCACAAAAAAATTATTCTTCCCCTCATACATGGGTAGCCCTTCAATGAAATCCATTGAAATTTCTTCCCATTTTTGTTCAGGAATATGTAGGAGATGAAGTAATCTTGGAGTCGTAACATTTTCATTTTTATTCCTTTGACAAATTTCACATTCGACAACAAATCTTTGAATCTCCTTATTCATTCCTTTCCAATAGAATGATTGCCGTGCATTATAGTAGGTTTTGAAAAAACCCACATGTCCTCATGTTGGGGAGCTATGTGACTCCCTTAAAACTTTCATTTTAAATTTTGAGGATGGAATTCGGTAGATTATGTTCTTGTACCATAAAATGTCATTTTTCCATTCAAATTTGGGGTTTTGGTCAAAATTGTTGATTATGGAATTAGATTCAAGATCTTTGGCATACTCAACTCGAATTTCATCCAACCAGTCTGGAATGGCTACTGTTGTTGCATATGCATTTACTTCCTCGTCTTTTCGTGATAGTGCATCAACAACTATGTTGTCTTTCCCTTTTTTGTGTATTATTTCCATATCAAAGGTGGAAAGTTTCTCCATCTACTTTTGTTGTTAAGTGGACAATGTTTTTTGTCTTAGTAAGTATTGGAGACTATTGTGATCAATACGTATCAAAAATTTGCTTCCTAAGAGATATTGTCGCCATTTAGCTAATGCATGCACAATAGCTAACATTTCCTTATTATAAGTAGATTTCAACTCTTTCTTTTTGTTGAGATTTCGACTTTCAAATGCTATTGGGTGGCTTTCGACTTCCAAATGCTATTGGGTGGCTTTCGACTTCCAAATGCTATTGGGTGGCCATCTTGCATTAATACTTCTCCTATTCCAATTCTTGACGCATCACATTCTACTACAAAGGGTTTTGCAAAATCTGGTGTTGCTAATACGGGTGTAGACGACATAACCCTTTTTAATGTTTCAAAACATTCTTGTGCACTGTTATCCCATTTGAAGGAATTTTTATTTAATAGGTTTGACAAGGGTGTTGTTAAATTAGTGTAGTTCTTGATAAATCTTTGATAATAACTTGTTAATCAAAGGAATACCCTTAGTTTTGATATGTTCTTTGGTTTGGGCCATTATGTGATTGCCTTGATTTTTTCAGGGTCCACCTTGACTCCTTCTTGTTGGATATGTGTTATATTCTTTGCATGAGTAGTAGTGTCTGAGCGTATGCGCTGGGTGCAGAGGTAGTGCCCCTGAATTTTTTTTGCCTCGGGAAACGTGACACCTGCCTCGGGAAACATGTCATGTATTTAGGTGGTTTTTCGACACATGGTTTTTGCCGATGGTTTTTCTATTTCCGGTTAAGGAATTTGGGTTTTGGACTAATCCATGTCATTGGGTTAGGGTTTTGGATGTCGCTGGCTCCTATATGTATTTTGTATTGTAAGCATTGTAATAAAATGAATGAATATAAAATATGTTGGTTTTCCTGGTTTGGGTTTACAGGGGAAAATCTCTGTGTAATGTTTGTTTTTGCCATTGTATATTTTCTGTTCTTTTCTGAATATATGTTTGCAGTATATATTGTACAAGGTTAGGATTTACACTTCTCGAGATATGACATGACCAAGGTATTCTACTTCTTCTTTACCAAAGGAACATTTTGATAGTTTGGCATAGAACTGATTTTTCTCTAAGAGAGAAAGTACCTATTCTAAATGCTTCATATGCTCCTTCCAAGTTTTACTGTAAATAAGAATATCATCAAAGAAGACCAATACAAACTTCCTTAAGTAGGGGTGGAAAAGTCGATTCATAGTTGCTTGGAAGGTTGTTGGTGCATTAATTAGACCGAACGACGTGACTTTAAACAAATAATGACCTTCGTGTGCTTGAAAATAAGTGTTTTGTATATCTTCTAATCTTACTTGAATCTAGTAGTACCCCGATCTTAAATCAAATTTTGAGAAGTATTTAGCTCCATGGATTTTGTCTAGTAACTCATCTATGAAGGGTATAGGAAATTTATTTTTTATAGTTATTTTATTTAACCCTCGATAGTCTATACATAGTCTGAAAGATCCATCCTTTTTTCGAACTAGTACTACTGGGGTTTCATATGGGCTCCTGCTTGTCGTAATAACCCCACTTTTCAATAGGTCTTGAATTAGCCTTTCTATTTCCATCTTATGGTGGTGAGGATATCGATAAGGTCTAATATTAACTGGTGTTGAATCTGGCTTAACCTCGATTATATGTTATATGTTTCTATTAGGTGGCAACTTCATAGGTAAGTCTTGGAATACCTTGTCGTATTTTTGGATTGATGTTTAAATCTCTGGATGCTGAGACTTGACTATTTCTATTGTTAATAACTACATATGATGATAGTGTGCCATGTAAGTTGGTGCTCCTTTTCGAATTAGTTTCTCCATTTGTTATGAGGATATAATTTGGGTGGTAGGTGGCTGGAATCCGTATAATTTGTATTGTCTTCCTTTCCATTTGAATTTTATAAATTGTTTTTGTTGATTTGCAGAATAGGTCCCTAGAATTTGTAACCATTGAATTACCAATACGACATCTACTCCTCCCAAGGGTATGATGTAGAATCCAGATTCTAATTCGTAATCTGCTTCTTGAAGCTTGATCTTGTGACATTTTCCTACGCCATCAATTTTTTTCCATCTGCCACCACCACTCTTATATCCGTGACCGGATATACGAATAGATTTAGATTCTTTGCAACATTTACATCTAAGAAATTATGGGTGCTCCCTATATCGACTAGACTGGTAACATTTTGTTTTTTTATGTGCCCTTTTAGTTTTAACGTTTGCAGTTGTGTTATTCCCATTATTGCAACCAAGGATATCTTGGGCATGGCCTTATCGGTTTTTGTATTGGGGGAGTCACCTTCCTCTTCAATTTCGTTGCCTGAATCACTGTCAGATGTGCTTGATTCTTTCTCTGCTTTACAAGAATATAATTTTTTATTGTTGCATTTGTGCCCATGCGACCATTTGTCTCCACAATATTGGCATTTTGCTTTCCCATTTTTTATTTGAGTCTTGATGACTGTCTTGGCCTTCCCTCAAATGAGGTGGTAAATATTTGTTATGCTTGTTTATATTGTATTTTTTCGTTCTATCTTCTGGATATTTATTTAACCTTTATGGATTTATGAATGATGGCTTATTGAACTTGTTTTTTTGTTCTATTAGCCTTGTTGTGTGTCTTGCATCCTCATTTGTTTTAGGATTCCATAGTTTAATTTCACTATGAATGTAATCTTTTAGGCCACATATGTACATTTTGATGAGTTGCTCATACGTAAATCCGCATTGCCTTGTTGCTAGAACCTCCCATTCGTGTGTATAATCATTTATGTTTCCCTTATGTTTGAGATGTACAAACTTGTTATACAGGTCGTCATCCTCTTCATCATGAAATATTTTAAGTAGGGCTGTTGTAAAATTATTCCAGTGGAAGGAACGTGCATCACATTTCCTAGACCACCAAAGGTACCAATCATAAGCTTCTCCTTCTAGACTGTTATAGGTTGTCATTACCTTCTCTCGTTCGCCTAGCAGAGGGTTTGATTCAAAAATTCCATCCATTTTGTTTATCCAAACAAAAGCTCCTCTATGGTCCTTGTTGTCATACTTTGGTAACTTCTTTTTAATTTTCTGGTAATCTCTATCGTGGAATCTGGGTGTGTGTATATTTCTCCAAAAAACTTCTTCTGGAATTTCATGGTTCCCTTGATTTTCTGAATTTATTTCTGGTGTTTCTGGACTTAGTGGTGGTCTTCGATAAGCTAAGAGCTCCGCGAATAAGGCCTCAACACGTTTCGTTAATTGTTCAATTTTTTCACTATGTTCATCAAGTCTTCTTTTTGTTTTAGTTTTATCATTTTCGGAGAGTGCCAATAATATTTCACCTTGTTGTATTAATCGATCAATTTTGCTCTCAGTCTCGAGTAAGTTATCGATTTTTTCATTCACGTATTTTTGCATTTTTTCCACATTGTTAAGTCGGTACCTTACACCGTTGACATCATCTTTGCATTTGTTCATGTCGGCCTTAAGTTCTTTGTTTTTTACCATCCTTGCGATTTTTTATTTTTATTTTTTAAATATTAATTTTTTTTTATATTTATATATGTATATAGATATTATATATATCATATATAATAAATTAACATAAGATATATATATATATATATATATATATATATATATATATATATATATATATATATATATACACGTCAATTAAGTGAGGGCGAGAATGGGATGGGGCACAAATTTACAAGGAGTCGGGAATGTTAATGAAGACCGGAAAGTTAGGGACATGATGGGACGTGTCTGCGGTTGAGCGGGGGAGGGTCTGTCAAGGGAATTGAAGTGGGCTGCGGGGTGTATCGAGGTAAGCGATAGGATTTGTGGAGTGGGGGTGTCAGGTGGTGAGTCAGAAAGGTTAGAGGGGTTTGCGGGGGGTTATGACGGGATCCGCAGAGAGGTGGAGTTGCAAGAGTTTCGGTTGGGGATAGGATGGGACGAGAGTGTGGGAGTGTGGTTAGGGGTGTTGGTTTACAAGGGCGTGGCGGATTTGCGGGGGTTTAGACAAGGGGGAAAGGTTACGAGAATTAGGAAAGGGGTACGGTTAGGAACAAGGACGAGCTACGATAGTTTTTAGGAGGGACAGGTTACATGAGCATGGGGGGTTAATTTAATGAGGGAGAAAAATGTACAGGAGGGAATTAATGGTGGAAGTTGGATCAGAATGAAAATCTTTGATACCACTGTAACATGAAAGTTGTTCTTCACTGAGAATGAATATTTATGAATATTAATATTTGATTGAATATGATAAGAATGATTATTACACTACCCTTGTGACAGTTGATATATAGCATTGATTGGTCACGAAGTGAGGAGGTACGTGCCTCTTGATTTAATTAAATGATACTAATTATTATTATAATTATTGTATTTATTATTATGATATGATTATGTTTGTAACAATATTCTTCTTCTTGTCTGGATTGATGATGGATATTATTGCTTTTGCTTTGTTCAAGACTATGCTTGAGATCGTAGAAAAAAGGTATCCCTATCCCTCCTCCCTTCTTCGTTGTCCCTCTCTGCATCCAGTGAAGCATCAGAGGAGGAGGTTGGAGACAACTTCTTGGTGTAAAGTGCATTATTGTAGGCTTTCAGAGGCATGGTGTTGTTGATATCACTACCAAGAATCCATCGTGAGATGCTTCACCATCCAACTGCAACTGTTTCCATTGATGGAGTGATAGAATGATATGATTATGAAGAAAAAATAT
Source organism: Picea engelmannii (assembly GCA_009831015.1). Taxonomy (NCBI): domain Eukaryota; kingdom Viridiplantae; phylum Streptophyta; class Pinopsida; order Pinales; family Pinaceae; genus Picea; species Picea engelmannii. The sequence continues at coordinate 290,150 of ML781437.1, forward strand.
GTTAGATTAGTGAAGGTGAAGATTTATAGAGAAGAAGCGGTAACTTCCTTTGGAGGTTTTATCTTTCTATTGTATGACCTCCATGTCTGGTAGCAATTAATAATTAGAGTGAGTAGTAACATGACTCATTACACATATAGCTTTTAGACTTGAGCTCCAAGACCTAACCATGCTCCTGGATCTCTCGCAAGTCGTTGGCCCTGTGGCCTCCTGCCCTCCCCTTCCTCCAGTGCAGCTGTCGCAACTCCCCCTGCAGGCAAGACTAAGCTCTAATGGCAGTTCCCTTGACCTCTTCAAAGCAAGGAGGCGCCCCTCCTGGTGTGGCTACGGCGGCGACTGCTGGCCTCCTTCCATCGGCTGCGACTATCTCTTTTGGGCCACCCTCTCATGCAAGAGCTCCCCTTGGTGCTCTGTCAGCAACGATCTTAGAAGTTTCGCCCCCCTCCTTTAAAGAGGTGGCTTCACGCTAGGGATTTCTCTCCGGTCTACATGCAGCGACCCTTGAGGTTACCTCTCGTCAAGGCTGCCCATCCGGGCTGCATGCAGCAGTTTTAGAAGCTCCGACAGTTTCCATTCAAATTCCTCAGGAAGCCCTAACTCATGCTTGTCATTACAACAAGCACGCTCTAGTTTGCAGGTTTAACAGATACTGGCCCAATCTGTCGGATCTGCTCTCTTGGATCTCTTCCGAATGGTACCTGCTCTTAGAGGGAGAAGTCATTACCTGCCCCTGTGCAAAAGGGTTTTTTGTGGTAGTTTTTGAATCTACAACTGATAGAGACAAGGTGTTTAACTCCGAGCCATGGTTCTGGGGCAGAGCATGCTTTTGCATGCAACTATGGACCCCTGCCTTCGACCCTTCCACAGACTGTATCTCTTCAACTCCAGTTTGGGTGAGACTTCCATACTTTCCCCTGCATTTTTGGGGGGATGAGTCTCTTAAATCTATTTTCAATGGCCTCAGCAAGTTCCTCTGCAAAAGTCCGGACTCCAAGCCAACCCTCTCCACCTTCGCTCGAATCTGTGTTGAAATGGATTTCTCCAAAGGTTTCCCGGCTAAAATAATTCTTCAAGGCAAGGACTACTCAAGGACCCAAATCCTCGACTATGAGAATCTTAGTTTCAGGTGTAGGAACTGCTTCGAAACGGGGCACTTAGCCCATAGCTATGGAAAACCACCCAGGAAAAAAAGGTCGTCTAAAAGCCAAAGACCCACCTGGTGGATGGGGGCACCAATGGAACCACATTTTGAAAGCAAGGCCCAGGAAGCGACAGAAGAAGCAGAAGTTGAAGCCGAAATCAAATCCCCTGCTAAGGGGAAAGCTTAGGCAGAAGTCACTCCCAAGTCGCCCATCCGGCCAGAACCCCAGACCTCACACTGGGCAGACCTAGCTGACGAGGAAGAACCTCTAGACTTGATGGAAAGTCAATCTATGGTCCAAAGCATTGAATGGCAAATGGTGTCAAAAAAGAAAAAAAACTTCCAGGCAAGAAATGACGTAATGACACGAAGTCGATCAGGCTCGCTGAAATAGTTTTGTTTCCACGATTTTGTACTGAGTTAGGATTTCAGACAGTAGTTTTCTAGTCTTCAAGCAAATCTTTACCAATGTATCGAATCCAGTGGCATGTCGACTATTATTAATACAAAATACCTCTAACCGTTTCTGTCAAAAAAAAAAATGACTCATTACACATGCAACTATATATATTTATTGTTTGTGTTGGGATCTTCTTATTGTTGTTTGGATTAATGAATAATATTGTTGCTTTCTCTATTTGAGATCACTAAAATAAGGAATCCTCATCCCTCCTCCACCTTTTTTGTTGTCCCTCTTCTCATCTAATGAAGTATCGAAGGAGGAGGTCACATAAAACTTCCTAGTGTAAAGCACATTCGTGTAAGCTTTGAGTGGCATGGTGGTGCTGCGAAGAATTGATCATGAGATAGTTTGCCATCTTATTGCAGGCACTGCCATGGACATAGTGATTGATTGTGAATATTATGCTAGGCTCATGAAGGCGAAGATTTATAAATAAGAAAAAAGAAACTTCCTTTGGATAGTTGGTTTTAGCATTTTATAGTATGATTTCTATGGCTGATAGTAGTTAAGCGTTAGAGTGAGAGGTTGCTTGGACTGTGTTTTTTTTTATCTTACACATAAACAATGACTTATTACACATATGACTAGATACATTTATCCTTTGTTTATGGATCTTCCTCGTCTTGTTTGGATTGATGATGAATAATGATGCTTTTGTTTTTTCAAGACTCCATTTGAGATCACTGAAAGAAGAAATCCATGTCCCTCCTTCGTCTTTTTTGTTCTCCCTCCCTGCATCAAATGAAGTATTAGAGGAGGTCGCATACAAATTCATGGTGTAAAGCACATTGTTGTAGGCTTTCAGTGGCCTGGTGGTGTTGTTGACACTGCTAATAGTCAATCGTGAGACAATTCACCATCTAACTACAATTGTTGTCATTAATGGAGTGATCAATTGGCTCGTGAAGGTGAAGTTTTATAGAGAAGAAGAAGTAACTTCCTTTGGACTAGAGGTTTTAGCATGTTATCATATGAATTATGTTACTAGTAGTGGTTAAGCGTTAGAGTGAGAGGTCATATGGACTGCAATTGTTTTAATTGTGCACATAAGAGATGACTTATGCACATGCAACTAAACATATCATCACTCATGCAACTATATATCTATCCTTGTAATAATTATTGAGGAAGCGAGGCCCAAATACAAATCCTTGACTATTGGAAAATTCAACTTACATGAGCATTTAGTGAGGGATTGTTCACATCCTAAAAGGATAGGGGAACGAAGGAAGGTGAAAAAACAAAGTGAGATGACACCTAAAGAAATCTCTACAATCAATGAAGAGTTGGGAAAGAACAAAACTATGGAAGAGGTGGAAAAGGTAATGAGGTTCTAGAAGTTATGTCTCTAATGGTTAACGACTAAGTGTCAATTTTATCAAACGTTGGAATGATAAAAAATCACCAGAGATAAAGGAGAGATCTTCAAAGCTAAATCTAACAAAATGGTTTACAAGGAACTTTGTGACAATATTGGAAGAAACATCAAAAGGTACGATAATAAATATTAACCTCCCTTCTCCTTACTTTAAAAATAGTAAAATTTCAAAGAGTAATAAGGTAGTGGATCCCATCAAGGCCCAAAAAGATAAGAAAAATTCTCATGTTTCCTCTTTGTGTAGTAGCTAGATGAGCCAATCTCCAAGGTCATCCCCAAGTCTTTTGAAAGGGAATTGCAAGATGAATTTATTGGAGAAAAGCCTCATGTGATAGTATTTCTAGTTCCAGTTCAAATCCTTGCAAGGGTGACATGGAATTAAAAAACCCTAGATATTCCTTAAAGTCCCAAAAAGTAGAGCATAACTTGAGAGAAGGGGAAATTGAAGGGGGAATGGAGTTAGGTCTTATGTATTGTAGTGGGGTAGGTAGGAAATATTTTATATCATCAAAAAAGAAAAAGCAAATAAAATAGTAGACCCTTCAGGGTGTCCTTCGATTAGGGAGAGCCTCGGAGAAATTTAAACCAAGATCATTCCCTCCCTAAATGCAAAAGGGGTGGGTGGCTCTCACAAAAAATTAACTCTCAAACAAGAAGTTTTTTGGAACAATCTAGGCTCATTGGGCATCCTTAATGAAGATGATATAATTCTTAGGGGGAGTTTAAGCCATAGGTAATTTTGATACAAGCAACTATGCATGAAGGGGATAGAGTAGAAGATATTCTCTCAACCTTCCTATAAGATTGGAATATTGTTACCTTGAACTTCAATGGGAAATTGTGGATGTTACTAGTAGGGTGGAACTCCTATTTTAATCTCATAAACTCATATTCTTTGAATGCAGGTATGTTGAATAAGCCATGGTTAATGGAATTAGGTAAATCCTTTCAATACTCAATATATATGGGCCCTATGAGGAGAGAAAGGATTTTTTGGGACAATATACATTCACAAGGCATTCTGAATGAAGATGTTGTAATTCTTAAGGGGAGTTTAAGCTGAAGAGAATTTTTATACAAGAAACTATGTGTGAAGGGGATAAAGTACACGATATTCTCTCAACCTTCTTGGAAGATTTGAATTTTGTTACGTTGAACTCCAACGGGAAATCAAGTGGGTTATTAATAGGCTATAAATCCTCTTTTAATCTCGTAAACTCATCTTCTTTAAATGCAACTATGTTGACCAAGATTTGGTCAATGGAATTATGCAAATCCTTTTAATACTTAATATATATGGGTCCTATGAGGAGATAAAGGCTTTGGGACAATCTAGGTTCGCCAAGGCATCCTTAATGAAGAGGGAACTTGTGGGTATCAATGTGAGTACATATCCTTTGGCATATTTTATCCAGTTGTTTGAAGATTCAAGACTTTGTGATGTTGAGCCGATAAAGCTAGTTGCAACTTAGAGGAATTTTAGAACAAGCACCAAAGGGGTTTCTAAAATACTAGACATGTTTATGGTAAAAGGTAATGGAGGAGGAAAGAATAATTAAATATTGGGTTGAGAGGGTGGATCTTTAGATCATCTCCCAATATTGTTATATATAAAGAAGGATGAGAAAAATCCATTGATCCCATTTAAATTCAATCCTAAATGGATGGAAAATGAGGACTTTGGGATGCTAGTCATTCAAAACTATAATATGTATAATATAGCAAATGGAAGTTCTACTATGTTTCAATTTACAAAAATCTTGAAGAAGGTGAAGAAGGTCATAAGAGATTGGGAAATATTACACTTTCAAAATTCTAAAAGATAATTAAAGGAGGTTGAAGGTCAAATAGGTGAACTCTTCAACTCAAATAATATTGGAATTCTTTCTAAATATGAAAAGAAGGTACTAAAATCTTCGGAGGAAAATACGAAAACATTGTTGTAGTGGAAAGAAGTAAAATGGAAAATGAAAAGCAGAGCATTTTGGTTAACAGAAGGAAACGAGAACATAAATTTCTTCCTGAACTATGCAATGCATAGGAAAAATGTAAACACCATTTGGGAGATGAAAAATGAAGATAAGACCAAGGTTAGAAGAGTCCAAGGGATTGCATAATTAGAGGTAGAACATTTAAAAAATGTATATCAAGAGCCACCCAAGGCAAATATTGAGGAAATAATCAAAATGACCTCCTTGTACTAAAGATTGTTGGAGCAAGAACATATTGAGAAAATCATAGTAGAAGTGTCTAAAGAGGAACTTAAGTTTGTTCTATAATCTTTTTAGAAGCCTACAAGTCTTGGTCGAGATGGATGGACGGTGGAATTATACCTAGGTTTCTATGAACTGATGGAAGAAGACATTCCAATGGTAGGGTCTACGAACTCAACCTTTGTAGTACTAATTCCGAAGAATAATAATCATAAGGATTTTTAATTTACATGTAATTTATCTATGTAACACAATATACAACCGAGTTCATAGCTTCAAGGTCCAATAAGGTGTTTTTAGACTCTATATCACAAGAACAATTTGGATTCCTATTCAATAGAGAATTTCATGATGTAGTAGGGATAGCATAATACAAAGTCTTCACTCCACAAAGAGTCAAAATATCACAGTAATTGATCCAAGTGGATATTAATTGCCACCCATGTATGCCACTAACTTACATTTTCGCAGGAACTAAACTTTTGGCTCATGTTTTGGGCATTTCCCATGCATTTTTGGCAGTTGACATGGCCTAATAATGACATGGAAATTAAACACACAGAGCTAGAAATAAATTTTTCATCACTCTTAGAAACGTCCCAAATAGAGATCATATGTGAAAGTTGGAAGCTCATAAAGTCGATGTGTCAACTAAGATCCTCAAGGTCGAAAATTCTTTTGCCATCTCATATCCTATGATGAGGGTTTTGACTATTAGTGATTTTACCTCTCAAGGTTATAGAATTTATGTTAAAGGCAATTCTGACCTCTTGAATGAAGAGTTCGATAAATCTGTGCAATAAAAACAATACTAATAGAATCTAAAACATAAGAATAACAATGTCACATTCACATAGTATACACAAGACTTACCTTGGAAATCCTTGATTATGAAAACCAATCTAATTGAGAGCCACACCTCTCTCTATCTCATTGTATTGACTCAATTGTTCACCATCCAAATATTTAGGTATTTTGCAGCTTCAATCAAACAAAATTTGTTAACTTATATTAGATTACAACCTTAATCCCTTAACTCGAATAAGATTACAATGGGCCAAAATTGTTGGCCGTAATAACACATAACAAACCAAAATGATTTTCCTTGAGGGGGTGTGTTCCCCTCGAACCCATTTCATTCAAGAGTTAGCCCCTGACCCCCACCAGGATGTAACTAAGTCTACCTACAAAGGATACAACGCATATCCAACAATGTAATGAGTTTTTAGCAAACGAGTGTAGTCGACACAACTCTTTTTGAAGATAAGCTACCAACATTCTATCCACTTTGTGTTGATGTGCATGTTGTAGTGTTCTCACTATTTCATCCATTAATAGAGCTTGGTTTTCATTGTATTACCATGTTTTTTGCAATACCCATATCTTATTTTGTTTGTTAGCTATCTTCATTTCATTCTCAAGATAGTTCGAATCAGTGGTATCAAAGAAATTTGCTCTTTTTTTGTTTTATGTGCATTTCCTTGAGGAGATCAAGGTATAGGGATTTGGGCCTTGAACTAACCGAGCTTGGTGAAGGCTATCCTTGCTAGTCCAAGTGGCCTCCCATGACGAATGAAAAGAAAGATGATCGAGTAAGCTATATTATCAAGATGTTGATTGAGAAAGCCCTCACACAATAGAGGAACACGATGATGGATAATTTCACCCAGATCTTCAATCACTTCCAATAGTGGTGGAGGCACCTTCGACAAGAAATCACTTTAAAGGTATGATGCTCTTCAAGGTACAAGTTATCTTTGACATTCTTTTGTTTGAAGGAAAGATAGACACAAATGATTTGGATAAATCGTTAAGTTTTCTATAAGGGTATTACTATGTTCAAAAAATTCCCAACGGTGAGAAGATCAACTTCACACTCCTTAAGTCCCTTCCCATGTCAATGATTGGTGGGACAATTACTGCATGGAGCATATCAAAGATGAATCATAAGCATTTGGGATAGAACCTGTTTAAGTTCCTTTTGTTGACGCCCTTGAGGAGGAACTCTACCTTGTTCAAAACTATGATGACCAATACACGAGATGGACAACTTTACACCAAAGGAAAGACTAGGTGGTGCTCAAGTACACAATACCTTCCATACCTTACATTCAAAGCTCAGTATCAAAGACTCCAAGTGACTCTTGGTTCTAAAATGCCATAGTGTCCTAGATAAGTACAACCAAAAAGAAAATGGAGTTTTTGGACATCACTTCACTCGAAGCCACTTACTAGTGTGATGTCAAGACTAGGTAAAAGTTTCTTTAGAAAAGCGAGAGGGAGTTTTATTCTAAAATTCGATCATAAAAAAGGAATGGTAAAGGTGGTCCTAACTAGAAGAACAAAGAATAGAGAAAGGATAACCAACCCCAGGATGACCAATCTAAGACATAGGAAAAGAAGGGTAATGGAAGCCGAAGAAGACATTAGAAAGTGGTCATGAATTCTACAAAATCCTTTGGCACAACACAAATTAATGTCATTGCAAACAATTGTTGTTGGCCGAGCTGAAAGCCTTGAAATTTGATCCTATTTTGAACTCTCATTTAGAGTTGGATATGGGAAAATGGATTATCGATTCAAAACCCAGTGTTACCATCATTATCACAAAGGTCCAGCCAGAGGAACCAAATGAGGTTGAAGAAGGTGAGTGCCTTTTTCCAATCATAGATGTGGGTGAAGGGGACTCCGTTGCATTTAATTGCTAATAGTGTTAGCCGGAAGAACATGATCTCAATAGAGGTCATTAAGAAGTTGAAGTTGTCGACAAAGTCACACCCCTGCCATACACCATTGATTCGTTGAGCCAAGGATGGGACATCTGTATCGATCAATAATATTGCATGCACTATGACATCAAACCCTTCAAAGATGAGCTACTATCTGATGTTGTCCCACTCGAAGTTTGTGATGTTATTTTAGGACAACCATATATTAGAAGCATCATGTTATTTACGAGTCTAGGCACCATAGTGTCATTGTTAATTTGGGAGGTTAACTTTATAGGGTACTAAAGGTAGTATTGACTACCTCAGTCTCTTTGATTATACCTAGGCAATGTAAGAAGGTAATCTCATACAAGGATATTTTTCCTCTTCGTGGTTCAATCAAAAGTTGAACAAAGATCATCGTGTCTGCAAGGGGTCTCTTTACGCAACATAATTAGTTGGACAATATAGTGGAAGATGTTGATGTTTTGGCAGCATTGAGAACACATTCTCCTAGATTAATAATTAATAATATAATTATTATATTAATAATATAAGGTATATTAAATATATATAATAAATAAGTAGTTATTTATTATACAAGGGGCACATCCTTTCATGGATGGTCACCATATATTCTCTATATATGGAACACTCATCATTGTAATAAGATATAGATTATACAATATCATCTCATATAGAAAAAATAACATGGTATCAAAGCAGGACTAGGCTTGACTCCCTCACGGGAGGGACCATGAAAATGAGAGATAGCCTGTGTTTTGTGAAGAGTTTTGGAATGTGCATGAAAAGCAGAGGCTACATGCATATATAGAGAAGGATGTATATAGTGCAGCAAGTGATGTGCATATCTAGAGATGGATGCATATACTGTAAAGATCGATGTAGATTTTCAATAGTGGGAGTGTTCATAAATATCAGTTTATGAATCTGTTGAGGTACTGAAGCATATGTATAGTGAATCGACCATCAACGATTGCATTGAATAACTTCTAGATGTCCTCCCGGGGCATATGGTCTGTTCTTGGAGTCATTATTATCGTGTTGAGTTCCTCCCTAATAAATGCATAGAGAAGGAAAGAATTTAGAGCCATGGATTAATGTTCTAGAGCATGAACCTTCCAACATTAGTTTTAAGATATCCAGAGCCTCTTCTATCTTCCTGACATATATGAGGGCCAAAGAGTCGATGTCCTAGTTGTGCTGCTTGGCGCTTTGAACATGTGTAGTGAATGGGTTAGCCAGGAATTGAAGCTCAGAGTTGTAAGCATCCATGGCTATGTCGACTCCCTTGAAGCCATAGTCTAAGATCAGGTCAAGACTCAGGGAAAGATTGTTGGGGAGCTCATTGCTCTATAATTCAATCACTAGCTCTGTGAATTGTGCGAAGAGGAGCCTACCTAGTCCAACCACAACTATATGAACATAATCCATGTAGAATCCCATTGCACTACCCTAGAAATTTGCACCATGGAGGGCCTTGCCGTTGACATGGTCGATGATAGGATTGTTGTTGGTTGAGTTGATCTATGTCTCAATTGTGGTTGTGGCTTCCCTTATCGTCTACACGAGAGGGGCCAACCACTAGGGACTCGATCGTAGAGCATAGTGATCTTGCTTAGGCTTCTTGAGAGTATTGATGTTGTAATATTCTCTTGATAGCTTATGGAATGGGTTGTCTATGAGAAGCCATACAAGAAGTTATATGGATTCTATCTAGCCTTTGCGTGGCTTCCTCTAGTGTATCTACAAGATCAAGCATGCAATATACAGTAGCATCAAAAAGTATAAAGCAAGGTTCGTAATAAGAGGGTTCTCTTAGAAAGAGGGAGTTGGCCTTTGAGTTTGAGATGAAGGATCTTGGCTTAATGCATTACTATTTGGGATTAGAAGTATAACATAAGCCAGATGAGATATTTCTTGGTCAAGGGAAGTATATTGTGAAGATCCTTCAGAAGTTTGGAACGATGGATTGCAACTCCATGGCAACTCCCATGGTGAAAAACTTGAAGAAGTTGAGAGACAGTGATTCTGATCTAATAGACCCCTCCACGTACCGAAATTTGATTGACTCATTGATGTATTTGGTCAATACTGGGTCAGACATTTGCTTTGTTGTGAACACGTTGAGCCAGTTCCAGGTGGAACCGAGACATGAGCATTGGATAGTCGAGAAGCACATTTTGAGATTTTTACATTGCACGGTAAATTATGGTTTAAGATATGTCTCAAACAGTAATGTAAAGCTGCAGGGATATACAGATTCCAATCGGGTAGGGAGTGCAAGAGACAGAAAGAGTAATTCTCGTGTATGTTTCAGTTTGGGCTCTGCTATGATATCTTAGGCTAGTAGGAAACATAAATCTGTCGCACTCAGCACTGCAAAGGTAGAGTATATTGCAGCTTGTGATGCTTGTACATAAGCAATATGTCTTCGTAAGCTAGTTTCTGGACTATTTGACCAGGCATTGGATTCGACCATGATATACTGTGATAATAAAAGCTATGTGAAGCTTTCATAAAAACCTGTGTTCCATGACAAGTCAAAGCACATTGAGATCAAGTACTACTACATCCATCATAAAGTCCAGAAGGGAGAAGTGAAGCTCTAGTACATCTCCATCAATGAGCAAATAACATATATTCTGATGAAGCCCTTGTCCAAAGGGAAGTTTGTATAGTTCAGGGACAAGTTGGGGCTTGTGAAGATTACTCCCTTGGTTGAGAGGGAGTGTTGATATTCTTACATTGTGGATAGTCAGTGTGTTGCTGGACTGACATTATCCTTGTGGAGAATGGTCCAGGTTGGACAAATTGCTGATGTATCATGAACTGACATTTTCTGCAGAAAATGGTCTAGGACTAACATTCTCTTGTTGCATAGATGGTGACCTGATCAAGTTGAATGGTCCACCCCCTATGGCACAAATGGTGACCTGATTAGGGAGGTTGGTACATGACTGGCTTTTTCTCTATGGCACATATGGTGCCCTGAATAGAGAAAGAGGTCCAAGACTTACATTATTCTATGGCACATGTAGTGACCTATTAGAAGAATGGTCCATGTAGCCCATGGCATGACTTCCAACATCTGGAAGGACTAACATTCTTCATGTGGCATAGATGGCAATCTGATAAGGAAGAATGGTCCTTGTAGTCACGGGACACTCTGTTGAGTGTGTGACAACTGCAGGACACTCAATTGAGTGTGTAGGTTTAAGCACCTGACTTATTCAAGCATCATGCTTGATTACTAAGATGAAGTATGGCCCAGAGAGTTGATGCCATATGATGTGTCATATGGAGGGTTGTTTCTAATGTTGCAGATGATATGATCATGATGCCATATGATGTGTCATATGGAAGGTTGTTTCTAATGTTGCAGATGATATGATCATGATGCCATATGATGTGTCATATGGAAGGTTGTTTCTAATGTTGCAGATGATATGATCATGATGCCATATGATGTGTCTCTAGACGGTAGTTGTGTACCATTAGCGAAGACTGTGTCTCTGGACAGTAGTTGTGTGCTACTACGATGGTTGTGTACCACTGGTGGAGACTTTGTGTCTCCGGATGGTAGTTGTGTGCTACCACGATGGTTGTGTACCACAAGCAATGACTATGTGTCATTGTACGATAGTTGTGTGCTACTACCAGTGGTTGTGTACCACTAGTAATGACTGTGTATCACCGGATAGTAGTTGTGTACTATTGATCCGGGATCTTTTCATTATGACTTATAAAGAATTGCATTAAATGAGAATAAATTAAAGTGCACCATTAAAGAAGGGAAAACTTAAAAATGAAGAGACATAAGCATCAGATCTGAACACAAAAACTTGATAACGGAGTTCGTCCCTGGTGGACTACGTCTCCAGGTCATGCTCTCAAATGGGTAGCCTCTTTCATTAACTCAGTAAACAAATCACTGAGTTAAAGCTTCTCTACATAACAACACGATAAATAGACATCATGCCAGTTTAGATCAAGGATGGGACATGCCAACTATGTATCAATTACAAATCCCTGAACAAAATCATAGCCACGAACCAATATCCAATCCCCTGGATTGATGATCTTCTTGATTAGCTAAAGGGTGCCAAGTTCTTCGGTAATACCGATCCAAAGTCAGTTTAACACTAGGTCCAATCAAGCAAAATTATGTGTGGAAGACAACCTTCAAGCCTAAAGAAAGCCTCTTTGAGTGGTTGGTCGTGCCTTTTGACTTGACTAATGCCCCAATTATGTCCATGAGAATAATGGAAGATATACTTTGACCATTATCCAATTCCTTTATGGTTTTATATCTTGATGATATCCTCTTATTTAGTAAACTTTGGGAGGAGCATCTAAATCACATCCAACAAGTGTCGAGAAATCTGCGGCAACGTAAGTTATATGCCAATATGGAGAAGTGTTCATTTTCCATGGAGATAATTTAATACATGGAATACATATTGGATGAGCAAAGTGTGCATGTGGATCCATCCAATATTCAAGTCATGTGCAATTGGCTAGCTCCAAAGACACTAACAAAGCTCCACAACTGCTTAGGCCTTGTTAACTTCTATCGCAAGTTTGTGTTGGGGTTCTCCCATATTGGTTGGCTCCTAAGCTAAGTGACCAAGGGTGGAACCAAAACCAAGTTTGTTTGGGTTGAAGTGCAATAGAAACCATTCGAGGATCTAAAATGTCACATTTGCTTGGCACCGATTTTCATTCTACAAAACCTGCAACATTTATTCGATATCAAGACAATTGCTTTAGATTATGCTATCGGTACAATCCTTGCTCAATATGAACATCCAATTGCATACCGAAACAACACGCTCTCTAATGCAGTTCACAAGTCCCCCACCTATGACTAGGAAATGTACTCCATTGTGTAGGAATGTCGATAATGGAAGAATTATATTAAGGGAAATGAAATGATTATCCACACTAACCATAAGCCTCTACAATTCATGTCAACATAGGGAAAGTTGCATAATGAACTTGATCAAAAGTGGTCCACATACCTTCAACAATTCCACTTGAACATCAAGTACAAGAAGGGAAACACAATTCAAATCACAAATTGCCTCAGTCGAGCTCTAGTTGTGGCACTAACTATAGTGCTTAATTCTCATGGACATGATACATATGAGTGGCTCCAGTTGTATGATAACGATCCTAACTTTGTTGCTACATATCAAACATTGAGTGTAGGTAAACGAGTTTTAGGCATTCACCTCCATATTGAACTTCTATACCATATGGGCCATCTTTGTGCTCTTCAAGCAATAATTAGAAGTTGATTTGGGAGGCACATTACAACTAGGTAACAAGGCACTATGATATTGTAATGTCCCCAGTCTCCCAGGATGGGCCACATCACACAAAATCTCCCAACTTTAGGTCTGATATCTCAAGTAACGTCCCCGACTTACCGCTGAGCAATGTTACATTAAGAAAATTAGTGCGCAATTAACATTCAGACTGGGCACAAACACTCGAGGAAATGCGTGCAACCAAAACTGGTTTGCACTGTACCACACTCTTTCTTGATTAAATAGATTATACAATAGAAGTACACAAAATAAAACTATATGCACCATCATGTTGATCATACCAACATTACTGTGCGTATAACCCACTCTGAACATGTGAACACTACAACGCACATATTGATACATAGCACCTGAATACCACCATATGCATAACCATACCAACTCCCCTGGCAGGTCCTGCATTCCCTACGTGCACATACTACTTTCCTACGCACACAACAAATCCAGTCAATTGTGCACACATACCACTTTCCATGCACACGATACTCTTAGCCTCACTCAAGAAGTTCTAGACCATTTACCAGGATTTTCCTAACATAAATTACTTATCAACTAATGTACACAACTTGTACAACTAGTAAACTGAATAATCACATTGCACTTACATGAATAAACAACATTAAACAAAACAACAACCATTATTCACATGCATTATCCTACAAGATATAGACCATAACCAATACAAGTAATGAACACGTAGTCAATAAACAAGTACATAATACCACTTATCTTTCAAAAAAGTCACCAACTGCGCGCATGACTTAGACATTCCCAGCAATAGACTTTGTTGCTCGTAATCATTCAGCAATAGGTCACCCCCGAGCCAGGGCTCAAACACCCCCAGGGAAAAAGGACTTCTAGTGCCAATCTATGGTCTAACAATCAATGAAATTGCTCAGTCCAAGGTGTCGACTGCTCCAACTAGTCTACAACCCCTCATTCCCCACATGTCTGTCCCACCCCAAGAAGTGTGCCCCTTCTCTACTCAACAGTCCTTCGGCAACCCCACTTCCCTTCTAGTGCTTCAACAACAGGCTGGATCAGGAAGTCTCAGAGCACTACAACTAATGCCCAGTGCACCAGGGAACAATTCTCAACCAATATCTCACCTAGAGAGATTGCTCGCGGGCCTCACAACCCGCCTCTTGGACAAACTACAAGCCTGACAACCCGCTTCTTCAATCATGCCAAGGTTTTCCCACGCACAGGGTTAAGACAAAAGATAATAAGTTACAACAAAATACGTATTCATTCACAGAGGAAATTTTGTCTGAAAGGTTCTAAATGAGTGACCTCCCCCGAATTACACTAAGGCCAACAATATATATTACATGCCTTCAACTTGACACTTGTCACCTTCAAAATTTACTTTAGCCACTTGGTGACTTGTTTCCCAACCCCGAGAACTTAGGATAAATAATATATCGGTAAATTACACTTTTCAAAAATATCATTAAAATATTCCCCCCTTTCCTTTTTTCGGTGGAGTTCAACCCCCCGTCTCTTTTCGTCTGAGTCGGTCTACGCGCAACGATGTAATATATTAATAACTTGAGTGTGATACACTTTACAAGAATATGCTCACTGACCTATTTGTGTATCGGATCATCAACCCAATAGTCACAAAAGCTCTCTCTCTCTCTCTCTCTCTCAATATATATATATATATATATATATATATATATATATATATAGGCACACATCACAATCATTCCCGTGCACTTACTTATGTGCATACAACACTGTGGAATATACACACCCTCCCTTGATGCGCAATCCACACACACTAGCTCTAGTACGTGCAACACTATGGAATGTGCACACCTTTTATTTGATAACANCTCTCTCTCTCTCTCTCTCTCTCAATATATATATATATATATATATATATATATATAGGCACACATCACAATCATTCCCGTGCACTTACTTATGTGCATACAACACTGTGGAATATACACACCCTCCCTTGATGCGCAATCCACACACACTAGCTCTAGTACGTGGAACACTATGGAATGTGCACACCTTTTATTTGATAACAAGCCTTGCGCACTCCAAAGGTGCGCGCAAAACCAAAACTTGGTACCAACAACTCACCAACCTATATGTACATTAAATTTGCACTTGTTGCCAACGACTCACCAACATGTATGGATTATTACATCGTGTACTACTTAGGTGCACACAAAACCAAAATGGCTCACCAGCCTATATGCGCAACTACAAATGGGGTTCGGATTAGGGACATTACATACCCCTCCCCCTTATTTATGCATTGTCCTCGGTGCATTATATACACATATACATACACAACTTCAAACATTTTCAAAAATATGAGGATACTCTACTCGCATAGCATCCTTGCGTTCCCAAGTTGGATCCTAGGGACCGTACCACGTCCATTGGACCTTACAACTCCATGATTCGATTCCAGAGCTTCTTGACTTTCCGGTCCAATATGCAAAGCTCCACTTGAATCACATTCCAATCAATGAAATGATTAACATCAGGTACATACTTTTTAAGCAATGACACATGGAAAACATTATGAATACAAAAGGATGCAGGCAATGCAAGCATATAAGCGACATGACCAATCCTCTCTAGGATTTCAAATGGCCCACAAAAGCGCACTGCTAACTTAGAACAATTCCCCAACCTCAAAGAACTATATCTGGATTTTACTTTCAAAAACACGTGATCACCCACTTTAAACTCTTTGTGGGTTCTGCCTTTATCTACATAGCTTTTCTATCTATCCTGGACAATATTTAAATTATGCCTTATCTTTACCATCTGCTATTACATTTTCTGATGCAGATCTAGCCCAACCACTACAGGGTTTGCTGAGTTATCCCAACTCACAGGTGTGTTGCACCTTCTACCATACAATGCTTCAAATGGACTCATCTTTAAAGATGCTTGATATCCATTGTTGTAAGCAAACTCTACCAAATGTAAGTAGTCTTCCCATTTTGATGGCTTATCCATCACATACATCCTCAACATATCTTAAATCACTCGATTTACTCTCTTTGTTTGACCATGTGTCTTAGGGTGATATGTTGTGCTAAAGTTTAGATTTGTTCAAAATCCTTTGAATAGACCTTTCCAAAAGTTTGAGGTGAACTTGGAATCTCTATCAGACACGATTGTCTTAGGAACACCATGCAACCTAGCAACTTCGCACATGCAAATATCAGTAATGTTAGTTGCCTTGTGCACTGACTTTACTGGAATAAAATGGGCAACTTTAGTAAGCTTTTCCACCACCACCATAATAGAATCATGTTGCTTAGCAATCCTAGGCAACTTAGTTATAAAACCCATCGTTGTAACTTCCCACTTCCACTCAGGAATGGGAAAAGGTTGTAGCCAACCAGTTGGATGTTTGTGTTCAACCTTGACCTTCTGACATTCAAGACATCTTGAAATAAAATCAGCAACTTCGTTTTTCATACCTGGCCAATAATATTGCTTCTTTACTACGACAATTGTCTTCTGGTAACCTGGATGTCCCACACAAGGAACCTTATGCATCTCTGACAATATCAAGCTTTTAAACTCCTAATCATTTGGCACATAGATTATGCGTCTATACATGAGGATCCCATCCTCTCTCAACTCATAACCTTCAAAATTCTGTTGCGACATACCTTGTTGTAAGTTCACCTTTATGTCCACATAGCGCAGATCTGATTTGGCAACTTCCAAAATTCTATCGCACAAAACTGTTTGGTACATGATAATGGTTGTAGCATGCATCTCATGCATCCTCCTGTTGAGTGCGTCAACCACCTTGTTTTCTTTTCCTCTGATACACTCTATGTCAAAGTCATACTCATTGAGGAACTCTAACCACCTACTTTGTCTGGGATTTAAACTTGGTTGTCCAAACAAATACTTCAAACCAAAATGGTCTATTCTCAGCTCAAATATTTTACCCATGAGATCATGTCGCCACATCTTCAAGGCATGCACTATCACTACCAATTCTAAATCATGAGTAACATAGAGCCTTTCATGCTCTTTCAACTTCCTAGATTCGTAGCATACCACATGTCCATTCTGTCTCAGGACTCCACCAAGTCTTTCCTTGCATGCATCGATGCATAAAATGAAGTCTGCATCAGGATCAAGATTTCTCAAAATTGGCACATTTGTCAACAAACTCTTCAAGTGCTGAAAACTCCTTACACAATCCAGAGTCCACTCAAATTGTGCACCTTTCTTATGCAGGGATGTGATTGGATGCGCAATCTTTGAGAATCCTTCAATAAACCTTATGTAGTACCCTGCTAGTCCCATAAAGAATCTCATTTCTGCGACATTTCTTGGTGTTGGCCATTCTCAATGGCTTTTATCTTCGTTGGGTCCATAACTATTCCTTCCTCTAAAATGATACAACCCAAGTAATGAATCTGCCTCTGGTAAAATGAACACTTGCTAAACTTTGCATAAAGTTGATGCTCCCTCAATACCTACAACATCATCCTCAAGTGTTTTTCATGCTTTTCTTCAACCTTTGAGTAAATAAGTATGTCGTCCAAAAATACAATGACAAACTTATCTAAATAACTTGTGAAAACTTTGTTCATTAAACACATGAAGACAACTGGTGCATTTGAAAACCCAAATGGCACCATTGAAAACTCGTAATGACCATACCTTGTTCTGAAGTCAGTTTTGTTGATGTCTTCCTCTTTTATTCTCACTTGGTGATATCCAGATCTAAGATCAATCTTGGAAAATATCCTTACGCCCCTTAGCTAATCAAACAAGGCATCTATCCTTGGAAAATGATACGTGTTCTTCATTGTTACCTTATTCACTTGCTTGAAGTCAATGTAGAGTCTCAGCATACCATCCTTATTTTTCACAAATAAAACTGGCGCACCCCAAGTCGACACACTTGGGCATATATACCCCTTCTTTAGAAGCTCTTCAAGTTGCATCTGCAACTCCTTCAATTCTGGCGTACTCGTCCTATAAGGAGTCTTGGATAAAAGAGTTGCTCCTGTCATCAGATTTATAGAGAAGTCAATATCTCTTTTTAGTGGCAATCCCGGTATCTCTTTAAAGACATTCTCAAATTATTTTAGTACTGTGTAGTCTTCAATACTTGGAACTTTATCCACGGGTGCCTCCTCCATGTGCACTGCAAATACTTGACATCCCTTCTTGTAGATTTTCTTCAATTGCAAGGATGAAATTTCTCTGATAGTCACAATGCTTTGAATGCCTTGAACTATTCTCAAACTTCCTTGCTCATCCATGCAAGTGAATGCCTTATTATAACAGTTTAGAACAACATGGTGATCATCCAACCAATCCATACCAATGAGGCAATCGTAGGAGCCCAAAGGTATGATATTCAATTCATCTTTCGTGCGCAGTCCATTCATCTCCATTGGACATGCCTTGATCATCTCATTAATTTTCCTTTTTGCCCATGTAGCTAATTGCACCAACAAGGGTTTTCCAATATTTCTTCTTGACAGTTGGAATCTTTCCACCATTTTAGGATCTAGATAACTATGACTAGCTCCTAAATCAATTAAAAAACAATGCGTTGGTCATTAATCTTACCTTCCACCTCGATCATGTGCGACTGAAACTCATCTTGCTTCTTATCTAGGGCTGCGTAAATTCTAGGTACACTTCTACCCATGTCTTCAACTGTCACAACTTGATCTACACTGTGCGCAGTCCTCGTTTTTTCACTGAGGGCAATCTCTAAACATATCATTTCTGTCGCAACCCCAACACTTCATTGGTTGTTGCCTTGGCCTAGTTTCCATTGCCTCAGTCATTCTAGGTTCCTTAGAAGTTGGTTGTCCTTGTGCAATATTTCTAAAAAATGATTGCTTAGTCCCCTTCTTCCTCTACTTCACCTTGCTTTTCATCTTGTTTTCCCAAGCCTTTTGGAAAGTCGATATTCCCCTTTGTTGATCATATAGACATTTATCTTTTCTTATAGTTTCTTCTAATGTCTTGGGATCATCGTATTGTATCTTATCTCTAATAAATGATGTCATCCCACTCAGGTACCTTTGAATCTTCACTTGTTCATCCTTGATAAAAGGCACATATTTCAACAACTCTAAAAATCTCCTTCAATACTCATTTATGGTCATGCTCCCAAGATTGAGTTCAAAGAACTCCTTCATTTTCCTATCATTGTAGCTCTTGGTTAAATATTTCTTTTCAAAATATCTCTTGAATTCCCTCCAAGTAACCTTCTTCTCATCAATGTGTTGCACTTGCACATATTGATTCCACCACATTGATTCTTTCCCCTTAAGCTGATAAATAACAATTCTCCCTTCTGCTTGTGCAGAATAATTATGCAGCTGGAAGTACTTCCTCATACCCAACAACCATGTCTCTACATCCTCATCCTTTTTGTGCTCACGGTCAAAGGGATGTGATTTGATCTTATTCATTTCTCCCTATAGCTCGTCCACCCCAGTCCTTCTCTTATGCTTTCTGATAGGAGATGGACTTGAGCTACAACGCACTTTTATGAAAGAATGCTTTGGCGAGTGAAATCGATGCTTACCATCACTTCTTTCTTCTCTTCTTTTCTCATCATGAGACCTACGAATTTTTTATCTACTTGACTCTCCTTATCCATTTTATTTTCTACACTGTCCAAGATTTGCATTAACTTGACATTGAAGTCATCTTGTTGCTCCTTGGCGTTCATAAGCCTTTCATTATCAACTTTGTAGCTTTGGACATCTTTTTGTAGTCCTTTTATGGTTTCTACCAAATTTATGCCTCTTCCTTGGATTTTGTACCATCAACACCCAAACCGACATACAAATCCTCAAACTCATCATCAGGACTGTAAGTCCTCCATGCATCTTCCATGCTTTTGACCTTTTGTGCTTATTCTGTCCTATTCTAATCATTGATAATTTTTCAAAATGTGCAGGCAACAAAATTTTTTAGATGAATTCATGAGACAACTTCATGAAAACTTTGCACCATTTTGTTAGAATTCTTTCTTCGGATTTCTTGGATGATTTTAATATCCAAACTCTAGTGCACACACCCACATATCGTTATGTTGTGTGCATCATAGTTCTACACTGTGCACACCCGCACATCGTTATGTTGCGTGCATCATAGTTCTACACTGCGCACCAGTGGTTTTCTGCTCAAAATAAACTCTGCACTGCACAACACTGATACTTAATGCACACATTTATTTCACAGTAATCTTTGGCCCATACAAGTCCAGTATTGAACCAATTACTCTGATACCATAATGTAATGTCCCCAACCTCCCAGGATGGGACACGTAACACAAACTCTCCCAACTTCAGGTATGATACCTCAAGTAACGTCCACGGTTTATTGTTGAGCAACGTTACATCGAGAAAATTAGTGTGTAGTTAACATTTAGACTGCATGGAAACACTCGAGGAAATGCGTGCAACCCAAATTGGTTCGCGCCACACCACACTCTTTCATGATTAAATAGATTATAACAACGGAAGTACAACAAACAAAATTGTATGCACCAACATGCTGATCACACCAACATTACTATGTGTATAACCCACTTTGAACATGTGAACACTACTGCACACATACTGATACAGAGCACCTGAATACCACCTTGCGCATAACCATACTGACTCCCCTAGAAGGTCCTGCTTTTCCTGCATGCGCAAACTACTTTCCTACGCACACAATGATTCCAGTAAATTGTTCACACATACCACTTTCCGTGCACATGGTACTCCTAGCCTCACTCAGGAAGTTTTTGACCATTTACCAGGATTATCTTAACGTAAATTACTTATCAACTAACATATGCAGCATGTACAACTACTAAACTGAATAATCACATTGTACTTACATGAATAAACAACATTAAACATAATAACAACCAATATTCACATGCATTATCATACAATAGATAGACCATAACCAATACAAGTAAGGAACACACAATAAATAGACAAGTACATAATAGCACTTATCTTTCAGAAAAGTCACCAACTACGCGCATACCTCAGACATTCCTCTCAACCATAGACTATGTTGCTCATAATCTTTCAGCAACAGGTCACCCCCGAGCTGGGGCTCAAACTCCACCAGGGCAAAAGGACTTCTAGTGCCACTCTATGGTCTAACAATCAACGAAATTTCTTAGTACAAGGTGTTTATTGTTGCAACTAGTCTACAACCCCTCATTCCCCACATGCTTGTCCCACCCCAAGAAGTGTGCCCCTTCTCTGCTCAACAGTCCTTCAGCTGCCACACTTCCCTTCGAGGGCTTCAGTAACAAGCTGGATCAGGAAGTCTCAGAGCACTGCAACCAATGCCCGGTGCACCAGGGAACAATTCACAGCCAATCTCTCACCTGGAGAGATTGCTCATAGCCCTGACAACCCGCCTCTTGGACAAACTACAGGCATGAAAATCCGCTTCTTCAATCATACCAAGCTTTTCCCAAGCACATGGTTAAGAAAAATGACAATAAGTTACAACAAAATATGTATTCCTTCACATAGTAAATTATTTCTAAAGGGTTCTAAATGAGTGACCTCCCCCGAATTACACTAAGGCCAACAATATATATTGCATGCCTTCAACTCGACACTTGTCACCTTCATAATTTAATTAGCCACTTGGTGACTCGTTTCCCAACCTCGTGAACTTGGGATAAATAATATATATGTAAATTACACATTTTAGAAATATTATTAAAATATTCCCCCCTTTTCCCTTTTTCAGTGGAGTTCAGCCCCCCATCTCTTTTCGTTCGAGTCATTTTGCGTGCAGTGATGTAATATATTAATAACTTGAGTGTGATACACTTTACAAGAATAGGCACACTTGCCTATTTGCGTCTTGGTTCACCATCCCAATAGACACATAGGCTCTCCAACCTCGAAACACACACACACACACATCACAATCATTCTCGCGCACTTATTTGTGTGCACATAACACTATGGAATATGTGCACCCTCCCTTGATGTGAAATCCACACGCACTAGCTCAGGTACGCACAACACTACGGAATGTGGACACATTTTCTTTGATAACAAGCCTCGTGCACTCCACAGGTGTGCGCAAAAGCAAAACTTGGTACCAATGACTCACCGGCCTATATGGATTATTACATTGTGCACTACTCAGGTACGCGTAAAACCAAAACAGATCACCAACCTATATGCACAATTACAAATGGGGTTCGGATTAGGGACATTACACATGTGCAGAAAACTACAGTAGTACTACAAAAATACTTCTTCTAGACAAAGCTTTGATAAGACGTGAGTAGGTATCTCAAATTGTTCCTTGCCTCTACCATTGCTAAACCTACCATGAAGAAGCAAAGGTTGTGGTCTCCTATACCTACTCCAAACAAGCCTTGGGAGTTAGTCTCCATGTATTATATGTTAGGCCTATCCTCAACCAAGCATCGTAACAATTGTGTATTTGTAGTTGTCGATCAATTCTCTAAGATGGTCATTTTATCACCCTACACGAGGAGTATCATGATAAAATCCATTGGTGGGCTCTTCTTCGAGTGTGCTTGGGTTCATTTTGAGCTCCATGGACCATTATTTCAAATAGGGATAATAAGTTCCTCACTACTTTTTTGTCGAGCATGTGGTCAATGATGGACATTGTTGTAATCTTCTAGATTACACACATGCATTCAAGAAGAGAATACATTGTAGCAAGAACATCAAGAAAACACACATACTCAAGAGAGATACTTGTGGGAAGGTTAAGCAACTGAGTTCTTATTCCATCTTCAAGAGTATTTATACAGTAGAGAGATGGTTGGAGTGGTTGTACCAGGTCCAACCAATCATTCGTTAAGTTCTTTTATATAATTATACATTTACGTTCTTGTACTTACTTAGGCTATAGTATATGATGACATTTACATGGCCTAAAAGGCCTCCCAACATCCCCCCCACCCTCAAATCCTTGCTTCATCCTGAAGCAACTATGCAACAACATTTCGAGTCTCTGCTCGCGATGAAATATCCTTACTATGCATCTACCATGCATATCAACCTGCATAGATAAATCAACCACAATAAACGCCAACTATATAGGAGGATACACATGTACAAGGTTTTACCATGACCTGCTACTCTTTGGCCTTCACTTTTGATCTAGTAGATGCCTATGCAGTCAATGAGTCTTCGATGCTCAACTAACCCACCCAACAATGGTCCTTCCTATTGTTACACCATGGTGCCTCTAGGTGGTGCTTAGCACGTCACGTGCTCATATTGCACCTTGCACAACACCCCATGATGGACACACACTTCGACAACCTACCATTTCTTTGCTTTTTGGCTTTTGAGGTCACAATCCAAGGAACTGTTATGCAACTCTTATACCAAGGGGCTCAATTAGTTCAATCATTATTGTGTCATCATCTTGTCTTTAAAGCTCTTTGTGTGTGTGTGTGTGTGTGCGCGCGCCATCATATATCTCTTTCTTGAATGTTTGCTTCTCTTGTCATATTGTTGTAGAAATAATAGCATAATCAATACTCTTTGTAAGTTCTCTAATCAAATGTTGCAAAAAATTCTCGATCAAGCAATCTGAAAATTTCTTGTTAGGCATATCCTCAACCAAGCATTGTAACAATTGTGTATTTGCAATTTTCGATCAATTCTCTGAGATGGCCATTTTATCACCCTACATGAGGAGTATCATGATAAAATCCATTGGTGATCTCTTCTTTGAGTGTGTTTGGGTTCATTTTGAGCTCCATGGAGCATTATTTCCGACAAGGATAATAGGTTCCTTACTACTTTTTGGTCGAGCACGTGGTCAACGATGGACATTCTTGTAATATTTTAGATTACACACTTGCATTCAAGAAGAGAATACATTGTAGCAAGAACATCAAGAAAATACACATACTAAAGAGCGATATTTGTGGGAAGGTTTAGCAATCGAGTCCTCATTCCATCTTCAAGAGTATTTATAAAATAGAGAGATGGTTGGAGTGGTTGTACCAACTCCAACCAATCATTCGTTAAGTTATTTTATACAATTATACAATTACGTTCTTGTACTTACTTGGGTTATAATATATGATGACATTTACTTGGCCTAAAATGCCTCCCAACATCTCCCCCACCTTGAAAGCCTTGCTTCGTCCCGAAGTAACTATGCAAGAACATCATGGGTCTCTGCTCCAGATGAAGTATCCTTACTATGCATCAACCATGCATACCAGTTTGCATAGATAAATCAGCCACAACAAACACCAACTATATATGAGGATACACATATACAAGGTTCTACCATGACATGTTACTCTTTGGCCTTCACTTTTGATCAAGTAGGTTCCTATGCAGTCAATGAGTCTCTGACGCTCAACTAACCTGCCCAACAATGGTCCTTCCTATTGTTACACCATGGTGCTTCTAGGGGGTGCTTGGCTCGTCTTGTTCTCATCTTGCACCTTGCACAACACCATGATGGACACACGCCTTGACCAACCTACCATTTCTTTTTAGCTTCAAAGGTCACAATCCAAAGAATTGTTTTGCAACTCTTATACCAAGGGGCTCAATTAGTTCAATCATTCTTGTGTCATCATCTTATCTTTTAAGCTCTTTGTATGTGTGTGTGTCATCATATGTCTTTTAAGCTCTTTGTATGTGTGTGTGTGTCATAATATGTCTCTTTCTCAAATGCCTGCTTCTCTTCTCATACTGTTGTAGCAAGAATCTCATAATCAATACTCTTTGTAAGTGTTATATTCTTTGCTCGAGTAGGGGTGTCTACGTTGCATCGGGCGCACAGGGGGGTTTGAGGGGGCCGAAGCCCCCCGCACAGGGGTTTGGGGGAAGCGCCCCCGAGAAAAAATTTAATGCCTCGGGAAACATGTCAGATATTTAGGTGGTTTTTCGGCACATGGTTTCTTTGCCAATGGTTTTCTATTTCCGGTTAAGGAATTAGGGTCGTTGACTAATCCAAGTAATTGGGTTAGGGTTTTGGATGTCGTTGGCTCCTATATGTATATTGTATTGTAAACAATGTATCACTATCAATGAATATAGAATATGTTGGTTTTCCCGGCTTGGGTTTCCAGGGGAAAAATCTCTGTGTAATGTTTGTATTTGCCATTGTATTTGTTTTGTTCCTTTACTGAAAATCTGTTCGCAGTAAATATTGTACAAGGTTAAAATCTACATTTGGTATCAGATCTTTGTTGGCTTCAGGGGGACGCCTTTGTGGTCAAGGGTTTGGCTTGGGACTGTGATAAGCCTTGTTACAGTGGGATACCTGTGGTATTTATTTTTCAGGGGAGAAGAAATGGCAAGCAATTCGAAGATGGAGATCGAGAAGTTTAATGGGCAAAGTTTTGAGCTGTGGAAGCTCAAGATGGAAGATCTGTTAGTGGACAAAGATCAGTGGATCGCGGTAGATACAGGTACTGTACCTACAGGAACTTCAACAGATGACTGAAAAAAGTTGGATCGGAAGGCAAAGAGCACAATCCGACTGTGTCTCTTAGATTCAGTATTACTGAATGTGTCAGAGGAAGCTACAACCAAGTATTTATGGGATAAGTTGGGGAAGTTGCATCAGTCTAAGTTCCTAGTAAATAAATTATTCCTAAGAAAGAAGTTGTATAACCTGAGGATGAGAGATGGAGACTCGGTGGTAGAGCATTTGAATGCCTTCAATACTGTGGTAAGTCAGTTAGTATATGTTGAGATTAAAATTTCAGATGAAGATAAATGTATCAGTTTACTGTGTTCTTTACCAAACTCGTGGGATAGTCTGGTTGTGGCCATAGGTAGTAATACAACTTCCTTGAATTTTGATGAAGTGATCTCATCCTTGTTGTCGGAGGAGATGAGATCAAATAATATGGAAGGACAGAGCACACACACATTATTTGTAAGAGGACGCTCCCAGGAAAGAAATAGATCTAAGTTCTCAAGTGGGAGATCTGTAACAACCCTAGTTAAATAGTTGCATAGGGTTTATTAAGTATAATTAATTGTCCTAATATGTTTTAGTTAAACAATGATTATTTCTTAATCATATTAATTAATTAATTATTAATTAATTGTTTATATCTGTTGATTGATTAATTAATTAATTAATTGACTCATTAAAGATTTGAGTAATAAATTAAAGGGGCTTAATAACTTTAAATTATTTATAATAAGATTTTACGTATGAAGGGGGGGAATGAAGCATGGGAGGAAGGATAAGGTAATAAAGGAATGGGATAAGGTAATAAAGGGGAGGATAAGGTAATTAATGGAGGATAGGGAGTCGGTGAATGGGGGGAGATATGACGGGGGAAGATTCCTATGGGATGGGATCATGAAAATTGGGAGGAGGAGCATTATTGGGGGGAGGTCTGTATTTCTGTGGGATATTTTTCTGGTTTTAAGGAGTTTGGTTTTGGGGTTTTGGTGAACCATTGCAGGGGGCATCGAGTTGCTGGGGGTTTTTGGCACAGGGGCCAGGATTCCTTACGATATCCTGGAGCTAGGGAGCCGGACATGCTGCTCCTAGCTGACAGGGAGGAAAACTCGGTTTTGGGCACAGTTTTAGCTTGGACACAGTCACAGTCTCAGCTTGGGCTTGGACAAACAGAGTTGGGAAACAAATCACAGTTATTTTTATTTCTGAATTTGCTGAGTTATGTGATGATTATGTAATTTATTTCATACTGTGGATAAATTTAATTTTCTGTTGAATATTATATGCTTATACAATGATGAATGAATTACTTATGCATTGAAAGAAATTTTATGTTTAATTGTATGAATTTTATTAGGCTTTGTTTATTTTCGGTCTTTACACATGGTATCGGAGCTTCAGTTTGAAGCACTGGAGCCTTAAGGGCCTACCTACCCACCTACCCAACTTAGGAATGGAACTGTACCCACCCAGAAATTTAAACAACCCTGAAACCTTTTAATTAGGTGAAAATCCAAGTTCCAGCTCCACCTCCGCCTAACCTGCAAGCCAAGCACAATTTTTTTTTTAACACATATCTATATATAAATAATATAAACATTAAAAATGTACAAGGCATAATAATATACTAATTGAAGTGTTAAATAAATTTTAACACTTGTTTCAAATAAACCAACCTATGTAAATGAATACATTTATATATATATATTCTGCCTGGGAATGTATTAACAGGTTTATAAATAAACAAGCAAACTTTTCACCTTCTTCCCAACAGACGTAGCTCTGTGCTATGAACCTTTGAAAATGCTATCAAGGTGCATGTGTTGGATGCATAGGTACATACATTTCATACACCTATTACTCTTAGCTTGCATATATCCTCGACTACCACACTGTCTTAAATTGGCAGATCTTAGATAAAAGGGAATAAATTATTGGTTTGGCTAAAGGTTGATAAGAACTTTAGTTCATTTAAGTATAACTAGTCTTGTTGAACTACTGCCTTCCAAAAATTGATATCATTTATAGTTCTATTGTTGGAATAATTATGACTAATATGTATTTTGTGTGAAAACAAGAATAAAATAGAAAGCTGCAACCAAAGTTGAAGGTAAAGACAAGAACTAATGGCTGTAATGACAACAGTAATAACCACCAAAATACAATAAACAAAGTCGGCTCCAAGGCCCTCCTAGCCTCACGATTTCACCTCTAGCCCTATTGTTCAGCAAATATGGGACTTAACCCTCCTCAAAACGCAGGAATTTATGTGGAGACTCCTTGTCAATGTGGCGCGGCCGCTCCTGATATATTTCAGCCACACGATCTACCAAGAAAGAGGCATCAGCCTCCTCAGAGATGCACCAACGACCCTCCTAGAACACACGAATCAAAGCGCACATGCAATCATACAACACGGGTTAGCAGAAACATACGAAATCAAGCCAAAGAAAACACCCAACACCAAGCCATAGCCAAAATACCAAGTTTAGCGCCAAACCAGAAGGAAGGAGCCCACAAGGGGCGCTAATCTTTTGCAATACACGTCCACCTGCACAACGCGGCCTGCAAAACCAAACACCAAGCACCTGCACCAACGCACAACACGAGTTAGTCTATAAGCTAAGCACCAGAATATCAAATCAAATCCCAGCACCCAAAACCCAGCACACAAGTACCCAACGTCAAACCAAGTCATGGAGGAGAAGCCGACAGGGGGAAAAGTATTGTGCACAACACGTCTATAATATAAAAAAAAGAAGGAAGTAATACAAATATATATATATATATATATATATATATATATATTGGGTCGAGGCCCAATTTCCAATTATTGAAACCAACTCCATAAGCCAACGCCGAATACAAGTGGAGAGCCTTGGGCTCACTTCTTCAGCGCCAAACCCACAGACCATAGCAAGCCCTTCTCACAGCAAGGCCCCCAAGCAATTTATAACGTTAAACCCAAACCTTAAATGCCTACACGTCCGCTACCGATGTGTTTGTCAATTCGTGCATGTAGAACGGCTGTAAGAAATGTACGATAGCATGGCTATCAAAGCAATGATACAGATACTGTCAAAAATCATACAACGGACAATAAATCTTTCTATGCAACGGTTGTAAGAAATCGTAATATGGCTAATAAAAACTTTTCATACAACGACTGGTTCAAAATCCATAGAAATGCTCTTGAAATTTGTACGGCTTGTACTGCAAATCAGTGTGGCATCTCTAAAAATAGCACAATGCTATCACCCAAACTCCCGAGAAGCCATGAGAGAAGGTCATGGGCAAGGCGACAGAGTTAGGGAGAAGAAAACCTTG
The DNA here is from genome assembly GCA_009831015.1 of Picea engelmannii. NCBI lineage: Eukaryota > Viridiplantae > Streptophyta > Pinopsida > Pinales > Pinaceae > Picea > Picea engelmannii. Next base: position 319,193 of record ML781437.1, read on the forward strand.
GCCGCACTTGCAGAGTGGGATAGGCGACAATGAGGGAGCGTTAGGGTTGAGGATAGTTTAGGGTTTGTTAGAGAGGCATGTAGGGTTGGGAATGAGCGTGGTGAGGGAGGGGCACGTGGACCTCATGCGAGGACCCACTGCCCACGCTAAAATTGTTTTTTATTTTATTTCTTACTTAGTTTTATTTTTATTTTTCTTATTATTCATTTTTTTTTTATTCATTTTGGTTAAATTTTAATGTTTTAATTTAAATTTAATATCAAAATTTTAATGTCTTAATTTTAATTTTAATAACTAGAATATAATTTAAATTACATATAGTTGAATTAGAGTTTAAGTTATTTATAGTTTAAATATAATTTAATTATAATTTGAATAAAACTTAATAATTTTAAATTAATTAATTAACTATGTTTTAAATTTATTTATAATTAAAATTACGTTTAATTATATTTAAAGTTTATAATTCATGCTTAAATTTAAAAAGAGTTAAAGCGACTAATTCGATTGTTTTTAGCGAAAGGTTAAGGACTTAGAACGAGATAAGCGAGAGGGGACTTCATACGTACTAGGCAAGTAAGCTAGAGGAATTGGCGAGTATAGCGCAAAGCTAGCATAGCTATCGAGCGAGAGGGTCAATAGTTTTCTTAGGCAGTGACACCAATCTTAGACGCTTAACCCTAACCTAGCCAATCCCCTAAAGAGAGTAACGTCTGTTTACAAACAAGTAAAGAAAAACTTACGCCTAACCCTGTTTTCTAGTTTAAGTTGCACCAATTTGAAACGTCCTTGAACTCACCCTGACAACTTTGGTTGACGCAGGTTAAATCATACAGGATGGTTAGGACTCGAGGGAATCGAGGTAGAGGAGCATCGTCGCAGGCACCGCCAACATCGCTAGCGCTGCCACCACCATCGTCGGAACTAGCTCTCATACTGCGCTCTTTGGAGGCCATAAATGAGACTTTAAAGGGACGTCAACCGACAGGGATCAAAGTGGAACCCCCACCATCTGGAACGGGTAATCCAGAAGCGTCGAGGGATTCAGGGGGAGGACCTCCACCTGAAGACATCACTAGAGAACTGCAGAAGATTAAACTTCCGGAGTTTGTCGGGGGTCGTGCCAGTGAACGCGCGGAAGCATGGTTGGAAGGCATGACAAGGTGTTTTGCCTTAAGGGACTATGCGTCCACCTCAAAGGCGAAGATAGCGATTTTTCAGTTAAGAGACAGCGCCTTGAACTGGTGGGGCAACCTGGAAAGACAACTGCGTCTTACCCCGGACACCGTATCTTGGGAACTTTTCGAGGAGAGGTTCGGAAGGAAATATCTGCCAGCTTACTATGAGGAACAACAGGTAAGAGCATTTCATGCTCTAGTATAGGGAAACAGATCTGTAGAGGAATATGAGATTAGGTTTATGGAATTTTTCAAGTGTGTTTCGTATATGGATAATGACCAACGACAGGCATAACGCTTTGTCTATGGGTTGAACCCTAAGATAAGGGCTATGGTGCGGATATGGAAACCGTCTTCATTAGCGAAAGCTGTGGAAAATGCAGAGGAACACATGAACTTAACTGGAGGTACAAGACCGACCTTTCCGCATCATCATAGATTCATAGGGAAGGCCCCTAGGACATTTCCCAGGGGAGGGGGCTCAAGGCCACCTCCATGTGGTAACAGAGTCACACCAAGGACAATAGCCGCAGGGATTTCAATGGTAGCGAGTGCAACATCTCGTTCATCACCAATGACGTAGGCAGGTCCACGACCATCTCAGGGAACAACTAGTAGGGGCAGGGGTTCCAGGGGAAGGAACTCATTTCAGAGGCAGTCACAGAATAGTGCACAGGTTCAATCTCGTGTTACCTGTTGGGGATGTGGAGGACCCCATTACCAGCGTGACTGCCCAGAGTTACAATCAGAATTTGTGCATAGAGAAGGAAAGGCCCCGATGGGAAGAGCAAGTAGCAGGCACCAGATTTACACAACGGTTAATAATCGTAAGGCCGAGCATCAATCCACAGTGGTGGAGTCATCAGGTACGCTAAATCATATCAATGTTAAGATTTTATTTGATTCTGGTGCGACAGATAGTTTCATTTCACCATCTGCATTAGAAAAGAGTGGGTTGGCAGCCTACGAGCATGATGACTTTAAACAAGTCGAGATGGCTTCGGGGGAAAAACAAGCGGTAGGACCTAGCATTTGATAATTGTATAGTAGACCTCGGAGTGTGTACCACCAGGTTGAAGGTATATGTCACTGCTCTCGGGGCATATGACCTAATCATTGGAATGGATTGGTTAGAAGCTCATCGAGCTTTGGTAGATTGTTTTGCAAAAAGGGTGCTCTGTATAAATGACGAAGGAAGGCCAGTGGAGATCCAAGGTGTATGGAGAAGGGTGTCATTACGCTTTATCTCAACTACGAAGGTTAAGCGATGCTTAAGGCAAGGGTGTCGACTATATGTAGTGGAAGCATTGAATGAAAGGAAGGGACCCTCATTAGATTAGTACCCGGTATTGTTAGAATTTAAGGATGTTTTTCCGAACGAGTTACCAGGGTTACCTCATGAGAGGAAGCTTGATTTTACTATTGAGCTAAAACCTGGTGCAGAACCAATTTCCAAGACTCCGTATCGGATGACATCGCCAGAACTTTGTGAGTTGCAAATGCAGTTGAAAGAGTTACTGGACTTGGGGCTAATAAGGCCCAGTGTCTCACCTTGGGGTGCACCAGTAATTTTTGTAAAGAAGAAGGATGGATCCTTACGACTGTGTATAGACCACAGGGACTTGAACCGTGCTACACTGAAAAATAGGTACCCAATGTCGTGAATAGATGACCTCTTCGATTAGATGAAAGGAGCAGCGGTATTCTCAAAGATCGATTTGTGATCAGGGTATCATCAGTTAAGGATTAAGGAAGGTGATATCCCAAAAACTGCCTTTCAAACTTGGTTTGGACATTACGAGCTTGTCGTAGTACCTTTCAGATTGACCAATGCGCCAGCAATATTCATGAGCCTCATGAACAGCGTATTCCGGAAGTACTTAGACCATTTTGTACAAGTCTTTCTAGATGACATCCTCATCTATTCCAAAAATGAAATAGAGCATGAGGAACACTTACGAGTGTTGTTGTCTTGCCTTAGAGAGAACAAATTGTATGGGAAGTTGTCAAAGTGTTCCTTCTTCCAGAAAGAGATCCACTATTTAGGTCATATCATTTCCGGTGAAGGAATCTCTATGGACCCAGAAAAGGTAAAGGCCATTATGGAGTGGCCAGTGTCGAAAAATGCCCATGAGGTGAGAAGCTTCATGGGGCTAGTAGGTTATTATCGGAGATTTGTGGAAGGATTCTAAAAAATCGTGAAACCCATCACCACTTTGCAGCGCAAGGAGGTCAGGTATGAATGGACAGAAGAATGTGATAGTGCATTCATTGAGCTTAAGAGGTTACTAACTAGTGCGCCAATTCTACGAGTGTCGGATATGGAAAAGGACTTCACAGTCTGCACAAACGCCTCGAAGCAAGGGTTGGGGGCCGTACTAATGCAGGATGGAGGAGTGATAGCTTATGCGTCAAGGAAGTTGAAGAAACACGAAGAGCTATACGCGACTCATGATTTAGAGTTGGCAGCTGTAATGCCAGCTCTGAAACTTTGGAGGCACTATCTTGTGGGGAGAAACTTTGAGCTCAAAATGGACCATCAAAGTTTAAAACATCTCTTCACTCAAAGGGATCTGAATGCTCGGCAAAGGCGATGGAGTGAGTTTATGAGTGAGTATGATTTTGGTATTTCATACATCAAGGGAAAGGAAAATATGGTCATAGATGCCTTGAGTAGGAGACCATGTGTGTTCTCCTTAGTACCCTTAAAAGTCAATCTGAGGGAACATGTGTTGACGCAACTCCAATAAGATAGTTGGTATTTAAAGGTTACTTCAAACCTCCAGAGTGGGAGGCAGTTAGATCCAAAGTATGAAGGATATAGTTTGGAAGCAGATGGACTATTGAGATATCGGGGAAGGATGTACACCCTTGAAAATGGGGATATTCGAAGCATCATACAGAAGGAAGCTCATAGAGCACTTTATTGTGCGCATCCGGGTGTGAAGAAGATGTACGCTGACATAAGGAAGCTCTTCTTCTGGGTAGGCATGAAGCACAATGTAGTCCATTTCGTCGCCAAATTCCTAGACTGTCAACAAGTGAAACCCGACCACCATCACCCGGCAGGCCTCCTACAGCCACATGATGTTCCTATGTCCAAATGGGAAGTCATTTCTATGGATTTTGTTGTGGGGTTGCCGCTTACATCTCATAGACACAATGCCATTCTTGTGATAGTGGATAAGTTAACCAAGAGTGCTCATTTTATTCCGGTTAGAGACACTTACGATGTCACTGATGTGGCACGTGTGTTTGTAAGTGAGGTTATCTGTTTGCACGGGATACC
>ML781437.1:331446-381164 GCA_009831015.1 Picea engelmannii
GTACCTGGATCTACCGTGATCCACTGATCTCTATCCACAAAAAGATCTTCCATCTTGAGCTTCCACAGCTCAAAGCTTTTCCCATTAAACTTCTCGATCTCCATCTTCGAATTGCTTGCCATTTCTTTTCACCTGAAGAACAATACCGCAGATCTCCCACTGTAACAAGGCTTATCACAGTCCCGTGCCAAACCCTTGACGAAGGCATCCCCCTGAAGCCAATAAAACTCTGATACCAAATGTAAATTCTAACCTTGTACAATATCTACTGCAAACTGATATTCAGAAAAGAACAGAAAATATACAATGGCAAACACAAACATTACACAGAGATTTTTCACCTGGAAACCCAAACCGGGAAAACCAGCATATATTATATTCATACATTGTGTTACATTGTTTACAATACAATATACATATAGGAGCTAGCGGCATCCAAAACCCTAACCCAATGACCTGGATTACTCCAAAGCCCTAATTCCTTAACCGGAAATAGAAAACCATCGGCAAAAAACCATGTGCCGAAAAACCACCTAATATCATGTGGTCCCAGAAATATGTCGTCCTGGTAATATGTCGTCCCGGAAATATGTCGTCCCGGCGAAAATATGTCGGCCCGAAAAAAAAATTCCGGGGGCGCTACCCCCGAACCCCCGCACGGGGGGCTCCGCCCCCCTCTAACCCCCCTGCGTGCCCGGCGCAAGCACTCCAACACTACTACTCGTGCAAAGAATATAACACATACCCAACAGAGTTATGTGATGTTTATGTAATTTATTTCATGCTGTGGATAAATTTAATTTTCTGCTGAATATTATATTCTTATACAATGATTAATGAATTGTTTATGCATTGAAAGAAATTTTATGTTTAATTGTACGAATTTTATTAGGCTTTGTTCATTTTTGGTGACTACAAGATCTAAGTCTAAGGGTAGATCTAAATCTCCCGAAAATTTTGTAAAGGTATGTTGGAGATGTGGAAAAGAAGGGCATTACAAGAAGCAGTGTAGATCCAAAATTGAGAAAAAGAAGGGATCTGAAGAATCTCCTTCTATAGAAGAAAAGACCTCCAAGAAAGAAGTAGGGGATGTGTACTTGGCTTCTTCAAAAACACATGCAGATCATGAGGCATGGTTGGTTGACTCAGGTGCATCCTTTCGTATGACTCCCCACAGGGAGTGGTTATGTGAATATGAAAGGTATGATGGAGGAAATGTTTTCTTAGGTGATGATTTGACAACCAGAATCATAGGACGAGGAAAAGTCAAGTTGAGGCTCATAGATGGAAGGATCAAAACACTGCCTGGTGTTCTGCACATCCCAGGTTTGGCCAGAAATTTGATTTCTATAAGCAAAATGGATGATGTAGGTGTAAAAACAATATTTGAAAAGGAAACATGCAGGATGGTTCGAGGAGCAATGGTGTTGCTTAAAGGAGTTTGGTTTGGAACATTGTATAAGCTTCAAGGAAGCACTATTAGTTATGGGTGTAATAGTTCTATTGTTCCCGATATTGTAGTTGAAGAAGAAAGAACTCCTATAGTCTCTGGAGAAAAGGTTATGCTATGGCATCAAAGACTGGGGCATATCAGAGAGAAGGGTCTTCGACTACTACATGGTAAAGGTATGGTTGAAGGTATGTCTAATTGCTCTCTGGATTTTGATTTCTGTGAACATTGTCTATATGGGAAGCAAAATGGGGTATGATTCCCCTCTGGTGCAACGAGGGCAAACAAAATTTTACAACTAGTTCATGGTGATGTTTTTGGACCTGTGTCGGTCCCATCATTGGGAAAATATGTGCACTATGTCTCATTTATAGATGACTTCTCGAGGAATACTTGGATATATTTCCTCAGGAAGAAATCTGAAGTCTTTGACAGGTTTAAAAAGTTTAAGGCTCTTGTTGAGAATCAAACAGAGAAAAAGAATTAAGGTGTTGAGGACAGATAATGGCGGAGAGTTATGTGAGAATGAATTTGAAGAATTATGTAAGAAGTGTGGTATAGCAAGGCAGAAGACTACTCCATATACACCTCAGTAGAATGGAGTTGCAGAAAGGATGAACATGATGTTGATGGAAAAAGCGAGCTGCATGCTCAGTGGTGTCAAGTTAGGGCAAGAATTTTGGGCAGAGGCAGTGGGTACTGCATGTTACCTGGTCAACAGATCACCCTCATCAGCGTTGGATGACAAGACTCCACAAGAGGTATGGACTGGTAAGGAGCCTTCTCTCACACATCTCAAGGTATTTGGTTGTGATGCATATGTTCATGTTCCAAAGGAAAACATGAGTAAGCTAGATAAGAAGGCTAAAAAGTGTATCTTTATTGGATATAAAGATGGTCTCAAAGGTTATAAGCTTTGGAACCCATAAACTAAGAAGGTAGTGTATATCCGAGATGTGGTATTTAGAGAAATGAAGGATGTTGTTAAACAGGAAGGCCTACCAAGTAAGGAAGAACCAAAGAAAATGGAGTTTGATTTAAATGATGATGAATCATACTCTATAGAAGAACATGAATCAGAAGTAAGATCCTCATACTCCAATATTGAGGAGATTGGTTCGAGAAAGAAGGCTACCGGAAAGGCATAATTCATCTGATTTTTGTTCAAATTTTGCTTTGTCTATTACTGATGATGACCCTAGAACTATCAGGGAGGTAATGGATTCAAAGGATGGAAATCTATGGAAAAGGGCCTTGGATGAAGAAATGAAATCTTTGGATAAGAATGAGGCTTGGGATCTAGTGGATTTGTCGACTGGAAGAAATCCCATTGGCAACAAATGGATATTTAAAAAGAAGCTGAACGCAAAAGGAAAAGTGGAGAAATGCAAAGCTTGATTAGTAGCAAAGGGTTATTCTTAGGTTGAGGGAATTGATTTTGGTGAGATTTTTTCTCCTGTTGCCAAGTTAACCTCTATAAGATTCTCGTTCTCTATTGCTGCTGCATTTGATTTTGAACTAGAACATATGGATGTGAAGACAACATTCCTACATCGTGATCTGGAAGAAGAAATCTATATGAAGCGACCAAAAGGTTATGTTGTGAAGGAAAAGAAGGAGTTGATATGCACGCTGAAAAAGTCCCTGTATGGTTTAAAACTATCACCAAGGATGTGGTATCAAAAATTTGATACTTATACGCTGGGACTTGGCTTCACAAGAAGAAAAGAGGATCACTCTGTGTATTTTAAATTAATCGGTGATCATTTGATTTATTTGGTCTTGTATTAGATGACATGTTGTTGATAGGAAACAACAAGGAGATTATCCAGGATGTGAAAACTCAGTTGTCCTCTAAATTTGAAATGAAGGATCTCGATGCTTCAAATTTCATTTTGGGCATGGAAATTAAAAGAGATCGGGAAAAGAGGAAACTCTGGTTAAATCAGAGAAAATATGTCGAGACAATATTGTAGAGATTTAATATGCAGGAATGTAAACCGATCAAGGTTCCTATTCCTAATGGTGTAAAGTTATATGTGGATCAGTGTCCCAAGACACGGGAAGAGGAGGAGGACATGTCTCGTGTTCCATATGCGAGTGCAGTTTGCAATTTGATGTATGCAACGGTCTGTACTAGACCGTACATTGCACATGCAGTGGGAGTTTTGAGCAGGTATTTGTCAAAACCAAGGAAGGAGCATTGGACAACAGTAAAAAGGGTTTTCAGGTGTTTGTGTGGCACTGCTAGTTATGGATTGTGCTACCAAGGAAGACCGAGATTGGACAAAGTGGTGGACATACATGGCTTTGTGGATGCATACTGGGCTGGAGATCTAGATCATAGGAGATCTACAAGTGGGTATGTGTTTAACCTATTTGGAGGAGCAATAAGTTGGATAACCAAAATACAGGCTGTAGTGGCACTTTCAACTATAGAAGTTGCATACATGGTAGCCACTTATGCAAGTAAGGAAGCAATATGGTTACAAAGATTGTGTTTAGGTATTGGGTTGGTACAACAAGCTTTATGGATAGATTGTGACAGTCAAAGTGAAATTTTTTTGGCGAAGAACCCAGCTTATCATTGAAAGACAAAGCATATTGATATTTAATATCACTTTGTGAGAGACATGATTGAAGAAAAAAAAGTATTGTTGATGAAGTTAGACACTTTGAAGAATGTTACAGATCCATTAACAAAATTTGTGAGCACTGAGAAGTTCTCTTGGTGTAGAGGATCCATGGGGATTGCTGCCCTGGATTGTTGACTATGTAACCCTGTAACCCCCTATATGCAAAGAAAACAACAAGTGGGAGAAGGTCTTGTGTCCCCTTGAGGTGCTCAATGATACTTATCGTTCTCTGCCTTTGCTTGAGGTCCTCGATAGCTATGCTTATTTTTATAACACATACCCTCAGTGTTGGGTATGCGTTATATTCTTTGCACGATTAGTAGTGTTTGCATTGTGCCAGGCGCGGAGGGGGGTTTGATGCCTCGAGAAATGTGTCACATATTTAGGTGGTTTTTCGGCTCATGGTTTCTTTGTTGATGGTTTTCTATTTCCAGTTAAGGAATTAGGGTTTTTGACTAATCCAAGTCATTGGGTTAGGGTTTTGGATGTCGCTGACTCCTATATGTATATTGCATTGTAAACAATGTATCACTATGAATGAATATAAAATATGTTGGTTTTCCCGGTTTGGGTTTCCAGGGGAAAAATATCTGTGTAATGTTGTATTTGCCATTGTATCTTTTTTGTTCCTTTACTGAAAATCTGTTCGCAGTAAATATTGTACAAGGTTAAAATCTACAGTAAGTACTCTAATCAAATGTTGCAAAAAATTCTCGATCAATGCTCAATTTTTCAGCCATGTGCTAAATGCCAATACTCCAAGGCATGTATGCTTAATGCTTGAATAAACATGTTTCTTTGCTACTCAGTCAAACTACTTTCTCTATTGCTTGGTCCAAATCCCTTCTTCTTCTTAGTCAATCTTGGATGCTCTATGTTAATTCTTCAAACTCTATAGAACTTTGTCTTTTGCTACTTTGTTATTGTTAATGATGGGTGTGCTTCTTTATACTTTCAAGTCCCTGGTAATGGATTGGAGTCTGCAATTTTGATTTACATGAAGGACAACTCTAACTGTGATTCAATTCTAGGACTTTGTGCATGCAACTTGACTTTACTAAGACATGACTCGATGGACTCTATTATGACTCTCTAACTAAAACTCAATTATACAAAGACTCTTTTTGCCAGTATCGAACTTTGACAGAATCGACTAAATGTTTTCAACTAGGAATCAACTAATGTCAACAAGGAACCGATTTACATTACATTGGTGCAAATACTTTCTTACCTTGAAAACTCATGTTTAACCCTCTTTTTGTTTGACTTTATTTTTTACTCAATTAACTCAACTAAACCACTATACAATATTCATTTTTATTTTTATTTTTTATTGATATATGTTACAAAATTATACAAGACTCAACTATCCTTCATGCAATACATTTCTTTCATACATATAGTATATTCCTACCTGTATTTTTACAATCATGAGACATCGACTCCCAACTCAAGACTTTACTTTTGTGAATGTTATATAACCTATGTAACTTCTATGCCTAAAGACTTCATGACTCAATGCATATAATTACCACAAAGAAACTATAAGCATTCCGGGTAGACTAATAAGAATGGTGCCTTTAAAATAACATTCCACATTCGGTTTTGACCTTTTCTTATGTAGTCGAATGACTTCACAGTTGACTTCTTATTTTAGGTCAAGTTGTGGAATAACATTTATTTATTTATTTAGGCAATTTCTTATCTTCATTGCAGATTCCATGCATATCTTCATTATTATAGATTCCATTCATCCAATGAACATAGAGAAAAGTGAACGAAAGTCAACAATTGACTTTGCTCCATGTTCGTTGAATGATGGACGAAATCTACAATCAAATTAAGTTTGAGTATTTATTTATTTACTTTACATTAAAACCCAATTAAAAAACCTGAGGACATGCAAGTTCATTTACCATTGGAATGTTTGAGCAATGGTATGGAATCCACATCTTCTTTTACTAAGCCCATCAACTAATATTTCTACACTCGAATATATATTCCCCGTCAGATTTTACTCACTGAGCTAAACGAGTTGACTTGCCCATTGTCTTGTTTGTTGTCAACATTGGACAATCCATAAATTGATTTTCTTCAACTGCTTAAAACTCTAATTGAGTCGATTCCCAACACGTTGGTCAATTCTTAGTCTATGTCAAGCTCCCCAGCAAGTTGGCTGATTCCCATCGACCTAGGTTTTCCATGGGTCAATTTTTTTTTGCAGTAGATTCCCCACAGTCCAGTCGACCCTCCATGTGCATGGTAGTCAGTTTTTCTTCCAAGCTTGTCCGTCAATCCTTGAGCAACGGTTCTGCGATTTACTTTTCAAGCAATGAACATGTCCACTATTGACGACCAATATCTATCCTGCTACTCAGTATTGAATATTGCGACAGGTGGATTATAGGCTGTTGTATTTGAATTGCTTTCAGATTGGACGAGCGGGTTATAGGTTGTCGAATCTAAATTTCTTTCAAATCCAACAACCTATATTTCCCCCGCGACAACATTAAATGATGCGTAGCAGACTGGATATTACTCACCCTCAAAAATATCCTATTTGATTGGACATGCACTAGTCCCAAAATCATTTACCATCCAAAATCATTCATATTACCACAAAAACTTGAACATCTCGCTATCCTATGAAAAGGTGCATGCAGACTCCAGAGTCAAAACATGAGAGGAAAAGCTTTCAGTTTCATTTCTGCATGAAAATATTTTAGACCCAAATTCACCACGTGCAACGTATTATAGAGCATCAATAACTATTGTTGAGTGCTTGTTCTTCCAACACCCAACGTGTATGCAACACATTTCCCATTGTTCCCTTAGTTGTCCATGAAATAAACATGTAAATGCATAAAAGAGGCAATGCAATACAAGCCTATCTGGATGCAGGTGCATTGCAACAAATCCATGTAGATCATGATAGCAGTGACGACGCATAACCCATGAACCATGCAATCCATTCTATGAACACATGTGTGGTCTCTCTTTGTCCTAGTATCTTCGAATTTGAACAGGTAATCAACATCTCTCTTTTCGCTAAAATTCTCTTACCTAGAATCCCATAGTTCTCATGCATTTTTTTCTCTTCTCTAGATATTTGTTTGAGGCAACAACATTATAATTTCCAGCATTGACTAGAGCACAACCTCTTCAACGCAGTATCTAAAACTTGTAATCATATCAAATTTAGCTCATGTTTTCTTTACCTTCACCTTATGTGATAACACAAGCATCTTCAACTACAACTACATCTTGATAGAAAATAATCATATTCTTTTATTATTTCTTTATCGAATAGATCTGTAGATTTTTTTATTTCTTTGTCCAGGCTTGTCTTCAATCCAGTGGCATCCACAACCAATCAACAAGTATCCATGAGCAATAGGTTTGTTTGATATTTGGCAATATGATCGTACACTATACTTCTGCCATTGAATTCTTTGAAGAAATGAATCTACCACTAACTCATAAATGGTCAAGTTGTGGAATAACATTTATTTATTTATTTTAGGTCAAGTTTTGGTCCTACACCTTGACAACTTCCTTTGCACTAGAGATTTTAACTTTTTATCATATGAATTTTGGGGGTAGTATTGGTTAAGACTTAGAGTGAGTGGTCAATGGATTGTAATTTTGTTTATTTTATGTTTTTCATTTAGCCTCCTTTAGCACACACATGTCACTATTAACATCCTCATCCTCATCCTCATGTAGAGAAGAAGAAAGAGTGCTTAAACTTGATCGCAAGCGAGACGAAGTAAGCATTTGAACCTCATCAATCCATTATAACTTTCCAAGAGAAGCAATGTGTATGTTAATGTTATCTGACTTGTCATGGCACAAATCTTCCAATACGTTATAATCCTTATGCTGATATGATGTTTTTTTGTCTTTTTACTAATATAGTCTTTTATTGGTTGTATTCTTTATTGATCGACCTCCCCCTCTTATTTATGTGTATCACTTATGTATATGTTTGGGTCCATGGGCTACATGCATGGGTTTTTGCATTGGCTATATGCATGGGTAGGTGCATGGTTTATGTTGGTTGTGTTGCTTATATGCATGGGTAGGTGTGTTAAATGCGTGGTTAGGGGCATAGGCGTGTGGTTAGGAGTCGTTGAAGGCTTTCTCATATTACTTAGAAGATAGCCTATATTTTCCCGCATGGTGTCTCTCATGCTCCTACTTAGTAAGATTAATTTTACTCTCGATGCTACTTTTGTAGAGTGCTTGAAGTGAAATCCCGACAACATGATTGCTCAGAGAAGCGAATTTTGGGGTGATTTTTGCAAGGTAGTAGATGTTTCATATTTCATTTGAATCTCTAACATATTCTTATATATCTTATCAAGCAACGTAATGATTATGATGGAATATGGAAATACCATGTTGTCATCAAAATTGGTGGATTTGTTGAGGGTTTGAGAAAAAATTTGAGGTTTCTTTTGTTGAAGATTGGGATTTCAAAGAAATGCCTTAACATCCTGAAAGTGTGAACTATTTTCTTTGCTTTGGTGTTATGAACATAATATATAATAATAAATATAAATACAATATAATAGTTAATGAATTATTAATGAAGAGACACCTTCCCAATGAAAGGTCATGTCTCTTCATGGAAGGGCACCCCTGCGTGGGTATATAACGCTGTCATTCTTATTGTATCTCATCATCTCATATTTTCATATACATTTATATATATCAATTATTGTTCTTATGGATATCTTTATATGGCAAGTATTTTGGATATTTACATAGTGAACCAGGATGGCTCACCACAGTAGTATCAAATCTTCGTCTCGATCCAAATTTTGGCCACAAATATAGTTTCTCTAAAATCAAGGCTTTGACCTCATATCGGTCATTGGCCATTTATAAATCAAATATTCTACACATTTCAATGAAAGTAAAAAAGCCATTATGCACAAAATCGCATTAAAAAAAAAATGGGAGAAAAAAACAACAACAAAAGAAAAGAAAAAAAAGAAAAGGCTTTTCTTAAGGGGCACGTGAAGAAGTATAAGTGCACACTTAGAAGTTTGAAATAAATATTCTAGATTTGGCATTAGTTAAGTTAATTGTCATTTAAAAAGTGAGAAGAAGTAATTTAAAAGAAAAAGTTTCGAAGAAGAGGAAGAGTGAATATTTTATTCTACCTATGGAGATTTACCATGCCATGGTTTTCGAAAACCATTGACCCATGGTATTCCATACCATATATAATATGTGTGTGTGTGTATTTTCCTCTAAAGAAGTATTTCACAAAACTTAGGGTCGCATTTGTTCATCCCTAACCGCTGCTAACAAATAGTCAAGTGTATAAAATAAATTTATAAGGTACTTTTATAAAGTATAAAAAGGATTATAAAAAATTGGAGTGAAAAGATATATAAGAATGGAAGAGTATAACTAAAAGAGTTATTTTGGAAAGTGTGAAGGTAATATTAAATTATTTTTCATTAATTACCACGGAAAAAAAGAAGAAGAAGAGATTAAGTGAATATAAAATTACTTTTGGTAAAGTATAAAGAAAATATTCAAAGTTTTTAAACTCTCTATATATATAAAAAGAAGAATTATCAATGATTGTTTTCTTAGAAGAATATAAATGAATATTAGAGGAAGATATCTATTAAGTCAAGAAGCTTAAGTCTTATTATTATTAAAGGGATATTATAATAATTATAAGGTCAATTCAAATTAAAAAATAGATTTTAAGAAAGAAATATTTTATGGTAAAAATCACTAAGTAGATGCATCGGATTATTAACATTTAGAGGAAATATTCAAGAAAAAGAAGATAGCATTCACATTTGCTTAGATAAGAAGAAAAATGACATAAGTATGGATTTGGTGAATCAATTAATAATTTCAGAGACAAATGTAATCGAAACAAAAACTTTTTTTTTTGCAATAAATATGGCATCAAGGATTTACCGTTGACATTCGAAGATTATAAACTCATATCGAATTTCGAGGTTACAACGATATATGAAAAAGCGGTTGATATAATCCTCGGCTCGACTTGGTTAGAGACGCTGGGTAGCTTAATATTAAACCATGAGAAAATGTTTTTAATGTTTTCCTACAAGAAGAAAAAAATAAAATTACATGACATCTCAGTAAAGTCAGATTCAGTATCTACGTCAAAAGATATTGATCAGATCTCCAAAATACTACTGTCAGACAAACAACAGTCAATACTTGAGATCCAAAAAGAACGTAACAAAATTTTCATAGACAAGGACACATAAATTTGTCACCTAAAAGTTCATAATCAAAGTTTACTCACTGAGATTAAGAATATAAAGAGTGATAAGAAGACGATACAAGACAAGTTAGAACAACTTATCAATAAGGAATCATTGGTAGATAAAGAGACAATGACTGAACCTATGGAACTACAAAAGTCTTCAAATGGAAAAAACCTGATGGTGGATAAAGCAATTAATACAAACCCAATCAACCTTACAACTCAAAGGGATTCAGTTGATGTAAAGAGGTCTTCACATGTCGAAGTAGAAACAAGCCAGGGCTATGAAGAAGACTCAATTCCAAGTGTTAATCAAGAATAAGCTACAAGTACACAAAGTAAAGATCAGGTTGCAAGGATGCCTTATAGACATCCTAATCACAAAAATCGATACTTCAACCAATCAATGTATCCACAGAAACAAATGACAAATATGTCAAAAATTATTACCTCCATTACAAATGATGCTCAAGATAGAAGTTATCATGGGAGTCAAAATACATCAAATTGTTTGCAAGAACCCCATAAAAGCCCCATTATGCAGAAGATCAATTTAAGGTGGGCAAACTCCCTTGCAATTCGACGGTTCTACACAACGCTTAGAATATCCTATCATTTCAAGTCCTCAATGATCACTAATTCATGAATAAAGAATAGGGAGACAATATTACAAGCCAGAGCAAGAGAGAAATCTTCCATAAGTATGCTTTGAGGACAAAGAATTTTTAAGGGGAAGGCAATGTTATGAACATAATATATAATAAAAAATATAAATACATTATAATAGTTAATGAATAATTAATGAAGAGACACCTTCCCAGTGAAAGGTCACGTCTCTTCATGGAAGGGCACCTCTGCGTGGGTATATAAGGCCCTCATTCTTATTGTATCTCATCATCTCATATTTTCATATACATTTATATATATTAATTATTGAACTTATGGATATCTTTATATTCCAAGTATTTTGGATATTTACATAGTGAATCAGGTTGGCTCACCATTGAGAAGGTGTCTCTTCATTAATTATTATAATGTATTTATATTTCTTATTATATATTATGTTCATAACATTTGGGATATTATACTTGTTGTTTGCATCGATAATGAATGCTATTGTTTTTTGTTTCTTTGAGACTATATTTGAGATCAATGAAAGAAGGAATCATTGTCCCCATCCCCATGTTATTGTGTAAGAGGAATGGATGTTGAACATGCTCATTCTTGGGTTCAAACTTCCTTGAACATTAGTGCTTTGAGGTTGTGTCATAGTTAGTATGAATTCTTCTCCATGTGGTTGGGAGAATGTTGGGATGTTTTCTTTGTTGATTGGTTGGGAAATTGTGGGTATGTTACCTGGTAGAAAGGTTGTGCAGAAGTTGACATGAATACTTGGTTTACATTCAAGTTATGTTGGATGAATACATATATGTGATGATAACTTGGGAGGGGGATTGAGGTTTTGTGTGGTATTCCTTGTTAATTGAAATAAAATATTTAGAGAAAAATAGACAAAATATAATTGTGGAAAGCAAATAAATAGAATCTTTATTGGGAAATAACAATAGTAAACAAACCTTTATTAATATTCAAAACTAAGAGTAGTGTTCACATGCCTCTTCAAGGGGGGAATCTCCAACTAAGAATATCTCTAAATATGGTAATATTCACTTGGAAACTGATTACATATGTTCTACTACTATATATAGTTTCTAATTGACCAAAACCCCAACCACCCAATGGACCTCCATCAACGAGGTATCAACCACTAACTAGTGGTCCTTCTTTAATGAGGCTAGTTACGTTTATTAATTTCACACTCTAGTACCTCGCAGGCCTTATTTAAATGATTGCCCCAATAAATCAAGTAACAACCTATTCTCCTAACAAGGGGAGATGGGGTGGCACCCTAACATGCCCTCCCCTTACAAAATCATGTTGTCCTTAAAGATGGAGATGAGGAAATTGGTGGATAATCATTCATGAATTCCATTTATCTATTCAGGATGTGTATCCTTCCATTCGATCAAGACTTCTTGGATAATGCGCTAGTGAATATGATGCTCATGTTTGTCCAAAAGGCCTCGACCTGAAACCAAATGGATCACTCCTCATATAATTAGACTCAAGAACTTTCTTAAAGCACGACACATAAAACACTGGGTGGAGCTTAGAAGGGTTGGGAAGAGCATCTTTGTAAGCCATCAAATTTGTATGTTTGAGTATAGTATAGGGTTTGCAAAACTTAGGATTATTTTTTGGTGTCTCTTCTCCTTGATTAATGCCTACTTATAGGTTTGAAGACATAAGAACACCTAATCTCCTTCTTCAAAGTGGCATTCAAAGCAATGATGATTGACCTGTTGCTTCATGCAATTTTGGGCCTACATAGAATTATCCTTGAGGGTACAAAGAATGTCACCATGGGTTGTTGGGTTTTAAGCATCTCCTAAACCTTAAAGAGGCTTGGTAAGTACAAGATCATTGATGGGGGTGGTTTTCTATAGAATGCCTCAAATGGGTTCATTTTAGTAGCACCATATAAGGTAGTATTGTACCACCATTCTTCCAAGGGTAACCACTCAACCCATTGGGATTTTTGGTCTGAATCAAGAGAACATAAATAAGCTTCCAAACATTGGTTGGCTACCTCTATTTGGCATCTATTTTGGGGTGATATGTTGTGCCGAGATTCAATTGGGTATCTTGAAGCCAAAAAAACTACTACAAAAAATTGCTAGTGAAGGTGGGGTCACAATCAATCACAACTGATTTAGGCATGCCATGGAGTTTAAAAATATTGTCTATGAATATTGTACTACCGTGGAGGCCTTAAATGGATGTTGTAAGACACAAAAGTGAGCATTTTAGGAATGCAATCAACAACTACCATGATGGTTGATTTGTTGCCTAATTTTGGTAACCCCACAATGAAATCCATAGAAATGTCATCCTTACAATGACTGGAAATGGTGAGGGTTGTAATGCTCTTGGAGGATTTATTGTTTCCCCTTTTTGCCATTAGCAATTTTTACATTCGACCACAAAGGTGTAGATGTCCTTCTTCATGCCTTCCTAGGAGAATGAATGCTTAATCCTTTCATGTGTTTTCTAAAACCCATAGTGATCCACTGTGGTAGAGGAGTGTAGTTCAAATAACACTCTATATTTAAATGTGGAATCCCAAACCAAAAAAATATGTCCTTTATAGCAAAGCTCATCATTCTACGAAGCGTAGCCTGGATGTTTTTGTGGGTTGGCCCATAGCTAGTGGATCATGTGCATGATCTTGGCATCCACTGACCATTATTGATGTACTCTCTATAGCTAGTTAGTCGAGTCAATCACTAATAAATATAAGGAAAATATGGAACCTTCCTCGTCATACTTCCTAGATAGAGCATCAACCACCACACTCTCCTTTACCTTCTTCTAGACAATGTCATTGTCATAGCCTAACATTTTAGCAACCCACTTTTATACTCTAGGGAGGACAACCTCTATGTTAGGAAATATTTTAGGCTATGATGTTGTGTTTTAATCTTGAAACAATTTCCATCACATAGGGATGCCATATATGATCTACATGAAGAATAACCAACATTGAATCCTTCTCACGGGTGGATTTGCCCAAGTTTCTATCACACAATTACTTATTGTCAAATGCCAACCGACATCCCTCTTGCATCAACGTTGCCCCAATCCCTTTGCTGGAGGTGTTACATTCCAAGACAAAATTCTTATCGAAGTCGGACAAACCAAGCACTTGGGTAGTACCCATGACATCTTTTAAAGCTTGAAAATCTTGCTCGGCTTCCTCATTCCAACTAAATGCATTCTTTTTTATTAGCAAGGTGGTGAGGTAAGATGCAATTTTTCCATAGTTCTATACAAACTTCTTGTAGCGACATATGAGGCCAAGAAAGACACATGAAATTTTAACAGTCTTAGGGCGAGGCCAATCTGTCATTGCCCCAATTCTCCTAAGATCAACATGCACACCCTCCTCACTAACAATGTCTCCTAAATATTCCACTTCTAAAACACAAAAAGCACATTTGGAACGTTTAAGGACCAATTGGTGATTACGGGGGAGTTGTAAGACCTAATCCACATGTGCTACATATGTTGCCCAAGTTTTGTTGTAAACCAAGATGTCATCAAAGAAGACCAAGACAAAATGGCATAAAAAGGGTCAAAATATGTGGTTCATGAGGCTTTGAAAAGTGAAAGGTGAAATGTAAAGACCAAAAGGCATCACTAAAAACTTGTTATGACCTTCGTGAGTACAGAAAGAAGCCTTTGGAATATTTGCTTCCTTCTTGCAAATTTGGTGATAACCAGAGTGAAGATCAATTTTGGTGAATAACTAAGCGTCGTGTAGCTCATTAAGAGATCATTAATGATCGAAATGGGAAATTTCTATTCGATGGTCAAGTTGTTAAGATCTTGAAAACCAAGACACGTGTGCCAAGTACCTTCTTTTTTATGAACCACGATGAACGAAGAAAAGTAGGGACTGGTACCAGGACAGATGACACCTACAACCAACAACTCATAAAAAATCTTTTTCATTTCATTCTTTTAGGAAAAAGGATGATGATATGGGTGCACATTGGTTGGTAGCCTACCTGGAAGTAGTGGGATACTATGATCATGCTCACCACATGAGGATGGTAGTCCTTGGGGAAGTTTAAAGATACATTTCTATTTGTCCAAAACTAACTGCAAGTCTAGAGGAACCGACTGAGAAGAATCCTCAAAGGCTTAAACAACATGGAATATTGCAATAATGCTATATTTGACACTTTTTTAGGATGTTTCTCATACGATGGGAGCTTACTATTTATGGATAGCTTGCTTTGAGAACTTTGAGCATGTAGGAATACCCATTCTTTTGGAAAATCATGCATGACTTTAGGAAATCCATGGTGATGGTTCCTAATGTTTTCAACCATTAAAAACTCAAAACAATATCAAAACGACCCATTTTAATGGAAAACATATGAGATTATAAGGAATTATTACCCATTTGAAGTTTCACATTTTCACACCAGTCGTCGCATTTCATAGATCCCCAACTAAAAATCATAATCTAAAAGGTGTTAATAACATGGATATAACAACGTGTTTCTTAGGCAACACAACAATGAATGAAATTATGGGTGTTGTTTCTGTCAATTAAGACAATGGCCTTACGATGCCTCAGTCTCTTTACCTTTCCTTATGTCTTGGAAATCTCTTGTTTTAGGGGGATCTTGTCTAGTTTTGAGTTGTATCCCCAAGGCCTTGATGTTTCTCTCTAGATCTTTGACATAATTGAATAGGGCATCTAAGTCTACAAAGTTTCTTTCTCTTAGATGTAAAGCAAAATCAACTTCGAAAGTAGCAACCTATGTTACCATTGTTGCAGGTTTTGAAAATTTAATGATTCCATGGATTCTATGATACAACTTGTAGAATCTAATGGTGAACTTAGGAACTCATTCTACATTATTCCTTCTTAGGTTGTTGAAATCAACGAGGTAATACATGTAATCTTTCTTGACCCCCTAGTTTTTAAGGGACTTACCATGAAATTTGGCCTAGTGCCTTATGTTAGTCTCTAATTTTGTCTTGGTTTAGTGAGAAACCCTTGTCCTAAACCCTCCTTACCCATTCCTCATTTTCCATTTTCAATTGTTTTCCATTTTTAGATTTTGGCATTTCGTGGTTTGCATTATAGTCTTTGATGATTTATTTAAGTTTGAATTTTGAAAAGACATTGTTTAAATTTGAAGTGTCTCCTTTTATGTCGTTTGAATTTTAAAAAAATTCAAGTTGTCAAACGCGCTACGGGAATAAGCCTATTCCCGTAGCGCCAAATAATCATGCCATAACTTGCGCCTGCCATCCCGATTTAGTTATGATGACACGATTCATGAATTGAGAGTTCGTGTGCTCCCACAAAAGCTTGGCAATCATTTCCAAATCCAACAGTTTCAGAATATAATTTCTATGCACACGCACAGGGTTCATTTCAAAATCACCTGTTGTTTGATGATCATTATATGTTACTTGCTCGAGTTGTCTTAATTCATCCTTGCAGGGAGAAATGCAGGTATCCATTCAAAGCAACATAATACACTAACAATTGTAGGTGGTGAATTTGGAACCCGAGGACGACGATTGCAGAATTGAGTTTAATGGCGCCAAAGAGGAGCAGACAAGTCGCCAAAATAGAACCAGAAGGTGTCGAACTTCTTGAAGCCTATCCTCAGATGGCCCAAAGATTTAGAGACGTTGGATGGTTTGAGTTCCTCACCACATTTCAAGGTTATGATGAGCAGGTCTCCATGGAATTCGCTCTAAACTTCGATGGTCATGAGGTCGAATTCGGTAAGATGTTGATGTTAGTGACAGAGCATACTATAGCAAAGGCTTGCAGGCTCGTGGTTGGAGGGGAAAGATGGTGGAAGAAGGAGCACGTGGTTACTAAATTTGTAAATCAATTCCTCCTTCCAGATAAGCAGAATCCAGATTGGAGAAGGGGAATACCTCGCAGCTGGGTTCGACCCGAATGGCACACTGCTCTGGTGGTGATTCACAGATACATCACCTACAAAGGGAGGTTTTCATTGGTCTACATCTACCATATCAGAATACTGATGCATCTAAACGATGATTACCCTTTAAATCTTCCTTATTTTCTGCTTAAAAGTTTGACAAAAATGTCCAAGAAAGTGCAGTCAATTTCCACTAATGCTAAAGGCAGTTTGTTCCATCAAGTCCTGATTAAAAGCCTAGTCATGTCTGCCCTGAATGAATTACAGAAGCCCTGGAACTGGCTCACGCAATCCTTAAAATCTATCACTCAATCCAATAAGCAGAAAAAGGGCAGAGGAAGGAAAACTATTAAACAGAGTCGAGATATTTCTGATGAAAACCCTGTGAAAGATGAATCTTCTAATATCAAGGTAACTAAGAAGATCATAAGGAAGAGACCTAGATGGAAGCCCAAAATTGAAATGCTTCCTGAGGAAGATGTTAAAGGAGAGACAAAGTCAGATAATGATCTCATTGCTCAAACTACAGTCAAGTCTGAAATGCCATCGACCAACAAAAGGAGCATTACAATCAAAGGAAAAAAGGATAAAGGTGTGTGTGTATCATAGAAACCTCAAAGAAATTCGACCAGCATTACTAATCAGTATAGGCTGAAGTCAAAGGCAATGTTCAATCTGTCAATCAAAGAAGAAAACACCATAATCATAGAAGATGATTATGAGGATGTTGAAACAAGCACCAGGAAAAGAGCAAAAAAGACCCCATTTCCCAAGAAATCTGTCAGCAAAGGAAAGGGAATACTTACACCACCTATAGGCCCTGTAACGAGAGCTTCAAGTAGATTAGCAAAAGCTAAAGAGATGGCTAAAGGCATCAATGAATTCCCTGAAGAAAAACAGGATTACTTGGAAGACTCAGATTACTTACCAGATGTACCTGGAGCTTTAGATTCATCAAGTTCTAAAGAAGAACATAGCTCAGAATTAATCTCAAAATACCAGGTTAAAGCCAAGGAACCTAGTGTTACCTTAAATCTGAATGAAACTGCACCTTCTGAAGATTGTTCAGGATTCAGGGTTGAGATAAGAACTGATAAGGAAAAGATTAAGGAATTTCGGAAAACAATAAAACAATTAAAGAAGGAAAAGGTGCAGATAGAACAGTGGAATGCTTGCCAACAAGAAAGGATTCAAAGTTTTAAAAAGAAGAAGAAGGAGCAAAGGGAATTGCTTAAGGAACTCAGGGAAATTAATTTCAGACTTTATTGGCACATTGTTGTGTTAACCACAAAGCTCAAGCAGAAAAACGCCAAAGCCACTGTTGCGATTTTATCCTAAAGGTAACATGAAGATTTGTTACAATTTTGTTGAAAGGTTCTCCAGGAGATATGGCAAAGATTAATCGTTTTGATCAAGGAGATGCTAAGACTTCGATCTGTTTTACAGATTCAAACAAAATCCCTATTTTGTAGAGTCAAATGTAATGCTGGCAATGTTTGTTATATCAAGTTGTTGAGCTGTGGACTATTTTGGGGGGTAGAAGCTCATTTTGAGTGAATTACTTTAGGAGTTGGATACTTTTCGATTCTAGTCATTTAAAGTTGTTCTAGATAATAGGATCTGGAAGTTTTATAGATAGTTTAAATAGACAGAAGACAAACCGTGTGGAGGTCGAAAAATTGGAGATCTAGAGAAACTTTTTGTGGAGCTTATTGTAAAAGGCATTTATGTTCAATTGACACTTAATAGCAAAGGCATATGGATGGTTAGACCTTCTTTTTCTACTCTGTTATTTCATTCTTCATGCTTGAATTTATTATTCAAATTGCAATGCTTTTTGGTTCTTGAATGTTAATTTATACAGTGAAGATTTTGCTGTAGAGATAATTTTCAAGTAATGATTTCAAGCTGATACGCTTGTTTCTTTATAATATATTGAGACTAAACTTTTGTGAAGTTGAAAAATTGAAGACTTCACTTTCCTTTTTCTTGAATTGGTTTACTCCATCTATGTACCTACCTATTATTTAGCCAATGGGATATGCAATGTTTTAATCTTGATTTTCATGCCATGCTGTAAACTTGACCTAGTTTTCAACCATTATACAAAAACCAAATCATAAAACCCTCAAAAACACTTTGCAATAAAATCAATGATGCCCTAGCTTTCCCATACCAGTCAAGTGCAACTTTAGGGACTAACACCTTAAATAATTGTTTGGCAAGTTCCTTTAACAATTTCATGGCTTCTCCTTCCAGGGAGTGGGAAAACATTATGGAGAAAACATCATCATCCTCCACATAGAATTTGCATATTCAATATTGGAAAGAAGCGAGGCAATTTTTTGTAGTGGTGTCATTTCCCCATTGAATCTTGGAAAAACTTTGAGGTATCCATCATGTAGGTCACCAAGGTGGTCTGGCGGGGTGGTGTAGGACCAATGGTTTGAACTTGGCTTCTAGCCAAGTATGAATAAGGATTTGGCCAACCATATGAGGGTTTGGGGCTTGGATTTGCGAATGGGGAGGAGTCCCAACTGATGAAGAAGACCTCGAGGGGATGACCCAAAACTATGGGGATGATGTAGGGTCAACATATGACCAGATGGGACTTGGATTATTTTTCTTCCCGAGTGGGGATTTATGACAAAATAAGGTATTTAATTTCCTAAATTGGTAAAAAAAGATAGGTCCCCCTGACAGATCTATCATGGGTAGGCTAAGATAGGCCACATGATCATAGATCTGTCTCTCAAGTATCACTGAGGTATGGGAATGTAACATTGAAATATCAATGCACTTAGGTATAATAGTGGATAATGGAATAATACAAGCTAGTTTCTTACCTACATATGGGCTCAAAGGACTTTGTCTTTATCACTAGATCTGTTATAGATCTTATACTAGAGTGAGCAAACATCTTCTAGATCTAAATAAACCACCACACTCTTATTGATGAAATATTTGAATGCAATGTCCATAACTCTTTGAAAAGTGGCTCCTGCAATCACGAGACAAAAAGGCATCCTCTTGTAAGTAAATGTTCCCCACTTTGTTCATAAAGTGGTCTTCAATCTATCCTTCTTAGAAATCAAAACTTGGTTATATCTAGAAAAAAAACATCTAACAAAGAAAACATTTCAGACTCATAAACTAAATGCAAGATTTGTTCCATGAGAGGGATTGGATAATTATCTTCTTTTGATGCCTAGTTCAAATTTTTGAAATCAACATAGATTTTCATTTCTCCACTTTTCTTACGAACACAAACTATGTTAACCACCCAAGTTGAATGGAGAACAAGGAAAGCGATTTTAGCATCCAACAAATTTTTTATTTTTTATGTTCTAGTGGTTTTAAAATAGGATGCATCTTTCAAAGTTTTTGTTGAAAAGGCTTGGATTCATTTTTCATTGGGATGGTTTGTTGAATTATTATAGTGTTGTATGCCTCCAAGTCATCATATGTCCATGCAAATACATCTTTGTACTATTTGAATAGTTTAATGTATGTTTGTGTTTTCCAATCAATGCAACATAGGCCAAGGTTTACATTTTTAGGGTCCTTGTTAGTTCCGAGAGTGTTCACTTCATATTGCATAGATGAGTTGTGTGTCTTGACATTGGTTGGCTTCTTGAATCTGTCTTGTAGATCAAAAAGTTTTTTTAATGTAACTACATTTCTAGTTATAGTATTAGCTTTCAAGTCAATGATCTCACTTTGAAGGTCTTTTAAGATTTTGCATGCTCTTCATCATCTATGATATCGTTTTGGAAAGCTCCCTTGCAAGTTAGGAAGGCAATGATTTGTTGATCATCATTGAAAACTCTCCATCTTGTGATGTTATCTATGATGGAAAGCCTGAAAATCAATTCAATAATTCTTTTATCAATAATAACACTATCTGGAGGATCCAAGTGAGAAGCAACATTAGCTAAAGTATTTGCTTTTGTATTTTTTCTTTCCGTAATGGAAATAATGTTGAATGCTTCAAATTTGTCAATTAAATTCCATACCTCTTGTTGGTAGTTTTTCAAGTAAGGTGAATGACAATGAATTGATTTTTACTTGTCTGCTATAATCTTTGAGTCACCTAAGACTTGAATGATGTTTAAATACACATCCTTTCTAAGTCCTTCGATCAAAGATTCATATTTAGTTGTATTGTTAGTACATTCAAACTCTAATTTGTAGGAAATTAAAAATTGTTTACATGTTGGGTCAATTAGGATATGTCCAACACCTACTCCTTCCTAATTTTTCAAACCATCAAAATATAATTTATAGATTTTAGTACCTACCTCTACATTAACGGTTTTAGTATTATCTAATTCTACTACCTTACAATGACGCACATCAATCCGAGTGAAATGGAAGATTTCAGATTTCTTATTAGATTCGAAAGGTCAAGATTTTACAATAAAGTTTTCAAATTCAATTTCTAAAAGGTAATTTCCAAAAATTGACTTCGAGGATAAAACTGGCTCATTTTTACCCTCAAAATTGGTAATGGTGTGTTGCATGTATTTTTCCCAATCTACTCTAATATCATTTTGTTGCCCCTTCCATGGTAACCACACATGTGACCAATTTATGGCAAAGTAACTTTCAAGTTTTTTGGACCAATCTTTGCTCAATAGCAAGCCATAAGCCTATGGTATATCAACAACAATTATATCAATGACTTGGTTAAATTTTGGGTTAGAGGCTAATCTAATTAGTACATCTTTGTGTTGATGTTTTGTAGCTTCAACAAGTATTCTCACGTGGCCTAGGTGTCAGGCACGTGGGAATCGTCTTTGGCACCATGAGGAACTCTTCGTTTGGTGAAAATCGCCTTTGGAATGAAGTTGGGGCTTCATGGGTTTGATGGTGATCTTTGTGGGTTTGTGCATGGGATTCACACCCACAAAGAAAGTATAATTTGGTGTTGACTTGTGGAGGGGCTTCTAAGTTGACCCCTAGACTTGCATAAAAGGACATAAGGTCATTGTGACATTTCATTGTGGAGTGATACGGGTGATGGAGTGTTGGTGATTTCAGTCTACCTGCTTGGTGACCTCAACCAACCATGGATAGGGATTAATAGGCCTCAGTCTAGCGACCTATTGGAGAGGAGAGGGTCAAGTAAGGCCAGAATTTTGTGTAGACTTGCATCATGTGCAGTAGGGTCATCTTGGGCAGGTAGCATGGGCATAGATCTATTGTTCAAAAGAAGTATGGGCAGGGAAAAGCGTTATCACAACATTTTAGGAGACTCGGCCTACTAGGAGAAGGTTTGCATATGAGTGTTGAGGACTCAACCAACTAAGTATAAGCAGTCACATGTAGCAAGGAGGCTTGACCTGTTGAATAAGGGTTGTTGCAGTGGAAAGGGAGGATCGACCTATAAGAAACATGGAGCAACATGCATGTGTAACAACAAACAATCAAGGAAAAGGACTCACAGACAACCATAGTTGTTTTGGGGTTCGTACAATAGATTTCAGTGTGTTGTTACAACCAAGAAAAGGGGTTGTCACAATCGGTATATCAACAACTTCAAGGGCAGTTTTGCAACAGGCCTAGGACATTTTGTGAGGTTGTTACAACCACGTTTAGGGGTTGTAATAGCCACCCCAACAACAAGAAAAGGATAGTTGTTATAGGTGTATGTAATAATAATCCTCTTAAGTGTCTTTTGGGTAGCAAGTTAAAGGATGCTTGAGGGATAATAGGAAAACCTTGTGACAATCTTTGAGGATTTATATAGGAGAATCTTTGGGACAACCTATGGGGCAGGTTGTGGGAAACCAGGAGGGATGTCCCAATAGAAGCATAACAACATTCTACAGGGACAGTTGATGGCTAAAAGGACTCAACCAATCTTGTACAAGAGTTGTATAGGAAGAGGAGGGTTTGAGGGGGAAAGGAATTCCCTAACCCTCAGCCTCAAGGAAGCAACATTGGCACAAAAACCAAGGAGGGTTTCAATAGTGTTTGTAAGTGCTTTGGCATATTTTGTTGTGCAAGAATTGGGCCATTGTCCTTGGTACGAGAGTCTATTGGTTCTTGGTTTGAGAACATTGGATTTGAACAATAAATTCATGTGTACTTGTGTATGATCTAATTGCTAATGTATTTTCTACTGTGCTAAAGTAGTTAGGCATCTTACTGGGTTCATGTTTACAGTTCAAATTGTGTAAATTTGTGTATAATTATAGAAAAAATAGACCAAACCTAAGTTGCAGTCGAAGTCTAACATGGTATCAGAGCTTGAGGTTCCGAGAAGGGCAGCTGGATCTGAGTTATCTACATGGGTGATAGCTCTGGGAGGGAGTTGTAGCAGTGTTGAGGAGCTAGATTTGAGAGGGAGATACAACAATTGTTGCAGGTAGCAACATATTAGATGGTCTTTGGTTTGAGACATGGAGCAAACCATTCAAACGAGGAGTTGTGGGCTATTGCAACTCGGTGGTGTGGTAGGTTGGGAGTTCTAGTGGACTGGCAGAGAGCTAGGTTCGTAGTAGTATGTCGCGTGGTGGGTTTCCAACCCTGTGAATGGACTTATGGTAACTTTTCATATTCAATTGTGATGGGTGCAGCTTGGGTGCTTTCGCACGGATGAGATAGCTTCATATGTATGGCAAGTGGATGAGATAAAGTCGTCATCGGGCCAGAGAGTTACACATTGTCAAGGTACAAAAATGTATGAGGTTTTTGACCAAGGAGGATGAGGACACTCGCAAATATGAGTTGCATAGGTCTAGAGTGGACTAGACTAAGTGTCCATCCACAACTCGAGACTATTCAGAGAGAGGACACACAATCAATTGTAGTGTGTGTAGACACAAGGAGTTTTTTGTGACTTGGATGATGGACTTAGGTAGAAGTTCATTGGATGGTCGCGACTTGGGTAAGTGGTGTTGATATTATGGTAGCCACGGGAGGTATTTACCTCCACGTGTAAACCTAACGATAATAGAATACTCCAGGAAGCAAGAAGAAACCCTAATGAGTTGGCTAATAACCCTAGAAGACATGTTAGCTCAAAAGGATAACTTGTATTAGGTTATTAGCCTCCAAGAGAAGAAGTCGGCCAAAAGAAATGATATATTCTTAACATACAGATACCCAGAATGAGAAGTCGGCCCAGGTAGTTAGCCAAAATTACTATAAATACAGGAGGCCAGTCTTCATTCTGGCAGGGCAGTCTCAGAATTACAGAGTAGCAGTTGTATGCACTACAGTGCCCAGTTTGGTGCACAGGTTTGGAGGAGAGTTGCCATTGCAGCTACTGCAACTAGCAGATCACGTTTGGCTTGGACTATCTCTTGGTTAGGGTTTGGACTATCTGGTCAACTCTTGTTGGTGCGTTATCCTTGGGGAAAGGTGTGCTACCCTTTGTTTGGCTATCTAGCCTAGGGTTTGCTTTCAGAGTGATTCTCTGTCAAGGTTAAGGTGTTTGGAGGGTGGCTTCGGCCTATGGTTGGGTGATAATAGCGATATTGTCAATGGTAAAATGAACACATCCATTATATTCTAACAGGTTATGGGCTCACACCTCCTTCATTCAGTCTAATCGTTGGAAGGAAACATAGCCAGAAGGATATTAAGCTCATTGAAGAACTGTCGCAAGGGTTTCTAGCAGGAGCAGTCACCAAAGCACTACCTCTAGGGTTACTAGCAGGTGTAGTTGCAGAAACCCTAATCCTCTCGTTGAGGCACCTTAAGTGAAGGGATTGACCTAATCTCTGGATAGATCAGTGTGCCCTAGTCTAGCGCATCTCCTGGTACTCTCAGCAAGCCAAGACGTCAAGTTTGAGTTTCTGGTCAAATCTAGGGTTGACCAAGTCAAAGCAGCCATGACTTACTCCATTAAGTCAGAAAAAAAGTTAGATAGAGATTCTAACTTCAGAGCATGGAAGACAAGGATTGACCTCATCCTTGCCAAGAATAAAGTACTGGATATCATGAAACCAAAGTTTGAAGAAGGAAAAGAGAAGGAACCACAGAATGTTGCAGTTATGGAGAAGTTCAAAGACGATGACATCAATACTATGAGTATCATAGTGGAATCTATAAAATATCACTTGATACCCTACATCTCCCATCTTGACTCATCGAAGAAGATGTACGATGCCTTAACAAACCACTTCTCAGTCAGAAACATTGGACAAATAATGAGTCTGAAGATTGAGCTCCGTGACATGAAGATGAATGATGATGACAGCATAAGATCATACTTTGTGAGAATCTCCCACTTAAGAGATCAACTACAAGATATTGAAGAAATCATTTCAGAGAAGGAATTGGTAAACACAGTACTCAATGGTCTTCCCAAAACGTGGGATGCATTTACCGCAAGCATGAACACAAGGAAGAAGTATCCTACATTTGAAGAACTTTGGACTTGTTGTGCTCAAGAAGAATCAAGGATCAGTGCAAAAGAGAAACCCCAAAAGAAGTACGATGATCAAGACTTCACAACACGATTCAAGAATTTCAGGAACAAAAGGAAGTTTGGTTCAAAGAGGAAGACAAATCAAGAGAAAGATATTTCAGAAATACAATGCTTCAACTGTCGAAAGTATGGTCGCTACAAGAGTCATTGTCCCGAGCTAAAGAAAAGGAAGGAGAAACACGAAGCATCAGTTGCCAAAGAAAAGGAAACTACAAAGAAGACAAAGCATGATGAAAGAGACTTCTTCTTCTGAAGGTAACAATACTCTTCTTATTTCTTGTACATATCTTGTTTTCATAGTCTCTGTACATATCTTGTATATCTATCTCTTAAAAGATAATATGTTACAAGAAGAACTATACTTATGGAAGAACAACAAGATAAGGATTGTTATCATTATACAAGTCAGATAATACACGTGAAATGATACATCAAACCAATCATGTGGAAGCTATTACAAGATAAGTTGAAATCAGAATCAATCATGAAGAGACTTAGAAGAAGCAAAGACAGAAAGAAGTCAACAATCAAGAGAAAATTGGAGAAAGACTTATGACGTTTTGCAGAAGACAATAAGATGGAAGCGTGGACTCTGTTAGATGGAGGGAGTCGGTTATATATTGCAGAAGACAATAAGGATGCAGATGAAAGCGTAGACTCTGTTAGACAGAGGGAGCCGATTACATGCACTCATACATGAAACAAGGATTAGGAGGGAGCTAATCCTATGATCCATTGAAGATGATGAAGTATATATCCATGATAGCAGCCATGAAAGACAGTACATGTTTAGTTCAACATTAGAAGAAGTCTTCTTCGAAGAGAAGCCTTAAAGTATCCTTGGTTGTCCATCCACATCCATGATTCTATAATGAAAGGAAGAAGTGGAATCTTTAGGGCATGGAATCTATAAGAAACTCCATGGACACAAGAGCTAAAGAAAAACATTAGGAAGAACATGAAGATTCCAAGAAAGAAATAGAAGCCAAAACAACCAGTCATTAAGAATCATAAGATTACCAGCCTGATATGAACTCACTAAAAGAAATCAAGCAGAGGAACTGAAAGTTGTGATGAATAACAGTGTATATATGCAATCATTGTAAGATCCAAAACTAGAGGTTCTCCCAGATGGAGGGAGAAGACTATGATGATTACTTGTTCTAGTAAACCAGACATACCTCTACATGAGTCTTCATATCATCCGCAATATCCATGGGTTGGATTTCTACATCAGATGAATGCAAAGAATGTTCTCCAGAGCAATTGAACAAAGAGCATATGAAGAGCAATCTCAAGACTTCGAGGCATACTAGAAAGAGACCCTTGTATGCAGATGGAAGAAGATAACTTGGTGAAGAACCTCCAGTACACAACAGAAGCGTGGTGAAGATTTTCTATAACAGAGATATTGTATCAAGATGATTACTCAGAAAATCAGATCTCATGATGACAGAAGAAGTGCCACATGGATATGTTCCGGTTTTCCAACAATGATATACTTTGTTGATCAGAGCTACATAAATCCTTCAGAGAAGACCAATGTTCCAGACCGAAGTACATTTGAAATCAAGCATTACATTATCCGTGATGAAGTCCAGAAAGGAGAAAGTGGTTCTCCAATACATATCTCCACAGATGAGCAGATAAGCAGACATTTTGATAAAGATTATGTTCAAGATGAAAGAGTTTGCGTACTCAAGTTGGAGCTCGTGGAGACGACTTCCTTATTGAAAAAGGAAGAGATGAATCCCAGGTTGGGAGGGAGCACTGATGTATGATTGATTGATGGACAATCATTTTTCAGTTCGAAAAATGGTCTAGGATGAGCAGATTCTTTCCAGTTCAGAAAGTGGATTGAGATTTCTGACGGACAAACATTTTCCAGTTCAGAATATGGTCGAGATTGTTGATGTACCATAGACAACGACTTCCCATTGTGGTTAACATGGGGAGTGGTCTAGGGCAGTCTCTCCTCTTGAGGGTTACTCAAGAAGACTGGCCCGCCTCACCGGACAACGATTTCTCATTGTGGTTAACATGAGGAATGGTTCGTTTTGGAGGTTGGTGCACAACAACCATTTCCTCTTGTGGTTAACATGGGAAATGGTCCGAACAGTCATTCCTTAGGGTAGATTTATTCTCTACAGGTTGCACTTTGTTTAGTGCCAGAGGAATGGCCCAAGGTGGGGAATGGTCCAGGTTCAGCAATCAGAGACAAACATTCCTTAGGGCAGACTCGTTCTCTCCAGGTTACACTTTGTCTAGTGTCGGAAGAATGGCCCAGGGTGGGGAATGGTCCAGGCTCAGAAATCAGGATAGTTATTCTTCCTTTCTTGAGAACAATAGTCCAGATAGCTCATCATTGATGTCTTGCCTTTTTGAGGGCAGAGGCTCTTCCAAGATCTCATAGATGTGAGTGGAAGAATGGCCCAGATGATTCAGTTTATATCATAACATTGTTTTTGTGCAGGTTGATATCAGATGATTGTTATGAAGACTGTATGTCTCTAGACAATAGACGTATACTATTGTAGTGGATGTGTTCCACTGTTTGTGACTATACATCATTGATCAAGTACATGTGTGCTACTTGGTGTGGTAGTGTACCACTGGATTGTAGTTGTGTACTACTATGGATAGACATAGTTGTGTTCTATTGAATGATATTGTTCTGATTGCCTTGAAGACTATCAACATTTTTGAAAATGATTATCAGCTAGATCAATGAATAGAGATTTCCCAAGACATAAAATGGTTCAGAACATTCTTTCTTCTAGATTAGAAGAATGACACTTGTGTCACTCTGTGGAGTGAGCATCATGTCTGATTACTCAGATAGAGTATGGTTCCGAGAGATGGTCCAGCTGATGACACTGATGGTAATGATGGTGCTCATGATCTAGTCATGAGATAGTTTATACAACTATGTTGATGCTACCGAGTGAATGGTATGTTTGTGATCAAGACCATTACCTATAATACCTCCCTAACAAGGAGGGAGTGTTGATATTATGGTAGTTGCGGGAGGTATTTACCTCCACGTGTAAACCTGACGAGAATAGAATACTCCGGGAAGCAAGAAGAAACCCTAATGAGTTGGCTAATAACCCTAGAAGACATGTCGACTCAAAAGGATAACTTGTATTAGGTTATTAGTCTCCAAGAGAAGAAGTCGACCAGAAGAAATAATATATACTGAACAAACAAATACCCAAAATGAGAAGTTGACCCAAGTAGTTAGCCATAATTACTATACATACAAGAGGCCAGTCTTCATTCTAGCAGGGCAGTCTCATAATTGCAGAGCAACACTTGTATGCACTGCAGTGCCCAGTTTGGTGCGCAGGTTTGGAGGAGAGTTTCCATTGCAGCTGTTGCAGCTAGCAGATCATGTTTGGCTTGGACTATCTCTTGGTTAGGGTTTGGACTATCTGATCAACTCTTGTTGGTGCGCTATCCTTGGGGAAAGGTGCACTACCCTTTGTTTGGATATCTAGCCTAGGGTTTGCTTCCGGAGTGATTCTCTGTCAAGGTTAAGGTGCTCAGAGGGTGGATTCAGCCTATTGTTGGGTGACAATAGCGATATTGTCAATGGTAAAATGAGCACATCCATTATATTCTAACAAGTGGAATGCTTACCTTGGGAGATTGTATGGTTATTATACTGTGGGAGCCACCGACACATGACAGGGGCACGAGATTTGTTTGAGATCTTCACAGTGTCTGACTCAAGTATGTACATGGAGCTTGGTATGAGGACCATGCATGTAGTACATGGATATGGTACAATGTCATTCTGGATGGAGTTAGTGGACGTGTTGTGAATGGAAAATATGTTATGGGTGCGAGGAGTGTGTTCTCGGCGTCAACGATTAAGGAGTAGGGCTATGTAGTGTTGTTCCAAGATGGACATGTGTTATTGGATGCCTAAAGGATCTAGCCCAAGCACAAAAGTCATCCTGGAGCTAGAGAGCGCAACGTGCATAGAAAGAAGGGTCAACCTATGTGAGCCATGACCCGTAGTAACAGAGTGAAAGTGGGCAGGGAACATGTAGCTTCAAAGGTTAAGTAGACTTAGAGGGATCTCGACCTCAGACGAAGTAAGTGGATTTAGAGGTAGTCATGAGACTCAAAGGGATTTCGACTTTATAAGGAGTCAGGAGGCTCAAAAGGAGAGTCAGTTGTTCAGTGGGAGCCAACCTTTAGGTCTAGATGGGAGAGATGCATATTCCAAGACTATCGGGAGGGTGTCATGGGTTGAGATGGCCAGGAAGGATGCTTAGGAGTGGGAGGCTTCTAAGATCAGGGTTTCTTCTATGGAGGGATCATGCTAGACAATAGGACTTGCCTCAGTGATAGAGGGAGCAACCAATCGCGTAGATTGGAGAGCATTTTTGGTAGCGGATCTAGTGCAGGAGATATAGATACTTCTGGGTGATTATGGAGTGTGGTGAGAATACCTCCTTTACTAAGAGGGAGTGTTTATGTTTTGTAGCTTCAACAAGTATTTTCATGTGGCATAGGTGTCAAACATGTGGGAATCATCGTTGGCACCATGATGGACTCTTTGTTTGGTGAAAATCGCCTTTGGAATGAAGTCGAAGCTTCATGGGTTTGGTTGTGGGATTTGTGGGTTTGTATAGGGGCTTCACACCCACAAAGATAGCCTAATTTGGTGTTGACCTTTGGAGGGGCTTCTAAGTTGTCCCTTAGACTTGTATAAAAGGACATAAGGTCACTGTGACATTTCATTGTGAAGTGATAAGGGTAATGGAGTCTTGGTGATTTCAGTCTAGCTGCTTGGTGACCTCAACCAACCATGGAAAGGGCCTAGTAGGCCTTAGTCCAACGACCTATTTGAGAGGAGAGGGCCAAGTAAGGATGGAATTTTGTGCAGACCTGCATCAAGTGCAACAAGGTCATCTTGGGCAGGTAGCGTGGGTAGAGTTCTACAATTCAGAAAAAGCTGCACAGGGAAAAGTGTTGTCACAACAACCTAGGAGACTCAGCCTTCCAAGAGAAGGTCTGCAACTGAGTGTTGAGGGCTCGAGTAGCTGAGTATAAGCAACCAAAAATAGTAAGGAGGCTCAACTTGCCGAGTAAGGGTTGCCACAATGGAAAGGGAGGCTCGACTTGTAAGAAATAGGGAGCAACATGCTTGTGTAATAACATGAAATCAAGGAAAAGGATTAGAAAACAACCACATGTGTTCTGGGGATGGTACAACAGATTCCAGTGGGTTGTTACAGCCAAGAAAAGGGGTTGTCACAACCAGTATATCAACAACTTCAGAGGAAATTTTGCAGTAGACCTGGGACATTTTGTGAGGTTGTTACAACCAAGTTTAGGGGCTGTAACAACCATCCTAACAATAGGAAAATAAGAGTTGTCACAGGTGTATGTAACAATAGTCCTCTAAATTGTCTTTTGGGTAGCAAGTTAAGGGATGCTTGAGGGCTGATAGGACAACCTTGTGAAAACCTTTGAGGACTGATATAATAGATCCTTTGGGACATTCTATGGGGTAGGTTGAGGGAAGCCATGAGGGTTGTAACAAAAGAAGCATAACAACAATCTATAGGGACAATTGATGGCTGGAAGGTCTCAACCAATCTTGTGCAAGAGTTGTAGAGGAAGAGAAGGGTTTGAGGGGGAAAGGAATGCCCTAACCCTCAGCCTCAGGGAAGCAACATTGGTGCAAAAACCAATGAGGGTTTCAACAATATTTGTAAGTGATTTGACATATTCTGTTGTACAAGAATTGGGCCATTGTCCCTGGTACGGGAGCCCATTGGTTCTTGATTTAAGAACATTGGATTTGAACATTAAATTCATGTGTACACATGTATGATCTAATTGCTAATGTATTTTCCGTTGAGCTAAAGTAGTTAGGCATCTCAATGTGTTTATGCTTACAATTCAAATTGGGTAAATTTATATATAACTGTAAAAATAATAGACCAGACCTGAGGTGTGGTCGAAATCTAACACTTTTAGTTCACCAGTCACGTTTACCTCATATGTATCCAATTGAATAAAATCAATGGATAATTTATTAGGTTCAACATTCAATTTCTTGCACACATAATAATGCATGACATTTGAAGAGGCTCCATAATCAATTAGGCAGTGGTGCATATTCATGTTAAAGATCTCAAAGGACAGCATGAAAAGTGGACTTTGAGACATATTTGTTTCCAATGATTGTTGCATTGACTATGAACTTCTATTTGGTATTGGCAATGTTGGTTGCAAACTTTGTTTTTTAAATCATTGTTTTTTTGTCGTTTAGTTTTTCTTCTTATTTGTAGGTTCAACCACTTCCTCTTCCTCATCATATTCATCTTATCCACCAAGTAAAGCATCCCATAACAACATCATTGCTCCTTTTTGTTGCTCTGCCTCTTCTTCTTCCTTTTATGTCTCCTTAACAATTTTCTCTGTTTCTTGGTTTGAGGTATTGGACTATGAGGGTGATGAAACAAATACTCCAAACATGTTTATGGATTGAGGCCATGTTTTTCTATGTGATTAGCCACTGGAGCTTTGTAGAAATTGTCCATAGCAATTTCCTCTATGTTTAAGTTTCAGTTGGTCGAAGGGGATTTAGGGGGATATAAATTTTATTTTAAAAGAATGGTTTGAATGGTTCCTTTGAAGTTTTTTCACCATAACTTTTTAAAACCAATTATTTCATTTGAGAGTTTCTTTGCAATCCTTTGCAAGATTTCTGTGTCAGTTGAATCATTTTCCTTGCTTTTAAAGTTTGGTTTGGTCAAAAGCAAAGGTTTCTTAGGATTGGTTGTGGGTTTTTTGTCATTTAAGCTCGAGTTTCCTTTAAGATTAATCATTTCCTTTTCCACCTCAATTGCTTGAAATTTTTACCAATGTATTTTTTCTGGCTCTTTTAACAAACATGACAATGGAGTCTGGCAAGACAAACGTATACAATTCAACTTGTACATCAACAAAAGGCCTAAAAATTTTAGGTATCTTATTAAGGATGGTGGTAAATTTAAGTCCTTTATCCTCTCTTTAACATCCATTTTCATTCTAGATAATTCCAATACTAATGTAGTTGGGGTTCTCTCATTAGCAAATTTAGTTAAGAATGTTGTTTCAAATTGATTCCAGTTCATAACAAACCTTGTAGCTAGGCTAAAGTACCATGTTGAAGATTTATTTTCAAATGTGTATGGGAAAAGGTGACAGATAACATCCTCATGTTGGACATTCATTACCCTGACTACTAACATACAATTTTTAGCGTGATATTCCAATGGTCCAAATTTGTTAGAACTAAATTTATGTAGTAGTATCCGAGGATACTTGGGGAGATCATGAAGTTGTCCTCACAAAGCTAAGGCATCTTGGGCAAGCCAAGCCATATTGGTATAATCAATTTTAACTAGGGAGTTAACTTCATAAAGGTTGGGGCTCTCAAGTGGAATCAAGGGAGGAATTTGATCTATAGGTTCAATGAATTCTTCCAAAGATAAGGAAACTAAATCATCTAGGGTTGAGACTTAACTTCTTGCTATGTCTACAAGTGTTTTTGGTGAGTTTTGGTACTCTTGGACAATAATTCCTTTTGTAGCAAGGATCAAGACCTTACTTTGGTAGAAGAATCAAACATGATTCAAGAGAACTACTCAAGGTTTGATTAGACTTGGAGAATCAAGAGGGAATTAGGCGAAGAAACTCAATTAGAAATCTAAGAGCATTCCTTTAGCATAAGGGTGTTGTGTTGTTTACCCAACCATGGACCACCTATTTATATGTGTGAGAGCTGGTTCCAACTAGTTGGGGAGCGAGATCAAGGCTGCATAGGTGACGTATGACCTTTGTGATCTCCACTCGAGGCCCATGCATTTGCAGTTTTATTTTTTTATGCCATTTTAGAGGCACAAGTGGGATTCTAACTAACAATCTATGTGTTGCGCGTGAGTTGCATCATTAGAGGCTACGTGCATAGGCTAAAGGGCACACATTTTTTCTTGAAAGGCTTCGTTGTGCTGAATTAAATGCATGACAATGGATATACATATAATATATAATTAGGGGGACCAAATATAGTTATAACAAATGCCCCTAATATGTGAGTTTATAAGGGAAGCTAATGAACAAAATACATTATGAAGCCAAGAGGAGTAAGTCATGTAAACCAAGGAGGAGTCCGACAAACAAATGATTAGAAAAGTACTTGCCAACATAAAGCAAGTATTAGATAACTCTCTTCTTCTCAAGGTGTGTATACCCGGCTCAGGTGAAAAACAAGCATGGTCACTAAATCAAGTACACTATAGATCCTTGAAGTATATAAAGTGTGAAATCATGGCCACAAAATAATACACAATGGATTCATGTCAAAACAAGATCATAGGCACACACAAATACAAAGTGGATCTATGTTTCAAAGTATATTAGGAGAACAATTGGAGCTATTAAAGATCAAACAAATCCTCCAAGTACAAATGCAATATGTGGTAATGGTGCCATATGTAGAGATATCATTTGGCACTCTTACATAAAGGACAACCTTTGAGCCTGAGCATACACCGACACACAAACAACAACATGACTTGGAGATGATTATATAGTCAGAGGCATAGCTACTACTACATGAGGAACAACTCTATTAACGTGAGCTGGAACTATGTCAAGGTGAGGTAAAGTTGCATCAACAAAATTTTGAGCTCACTATTCACAAGAGCCTAGCTAAACATTGTGTAGATCTCCTAGGATGACAACCAATAACATTAAAAGTGCACTATGTGAGTGTTTCTCTATTCTTAGTGTTAGGGATTCCATCCCACGTTATTTCCTTTAGAGATTTGGGAACTTCTATTATTTGTCATTGATTTTTTCCCCTTAGTTTCATTGATTATATCTTTAACCTAACTTTATTATTTAATCTAAACATTTTATATAGAATTATATGTTTTATATCTTTACTACTATTATTATTTAATCTAAACAATTTATATAAATTATATAATCAATATAAATTGGATTTGCTTGGGTGGTTGGGAGGAATGTGTTATCCTCCCTAACCAAGTTGAATTCCCCCAAGTGACATGTTGAGTTAATAATGAATATATTGTTGTAATGACTTCAAACCCTATTATTAACTGACTTTGTATCTGGTTGCCAAAAAATACAACTTGAAAAATAAAAACAAAAAATATATAATCCATATAATATTATTTAAAAATATATAATTACTTGATAATTTTTATTTTTTTTTGTTGTTGGTATATTTCAATAAATTCCACATCATTTGTATAATGCGACCTTATTATCTCACTTATCTTAGGCATGCAAATAATGGGACATATTGACTTTTGGGGCTTTCATGATTTCTCTTCACGAAAAGTTGGCTTCATAAGAAATTCAAATCCTTGAAATTGATTGATACAACTCATGACACTATACATCACAAGTTATATAAATAGGGAGGAAGTAGCACTTGTTATGGTGCATGGGTTAGGATTCAAGTTAGTTAGAATTCATCATAACTATTTTTGTTGTTGTTTTGAATTTAGAGAGTAATAATTTCAGATAAAGTCAGAGATTGAATACGTTTGTCATGGGAGGCTCCACATCAAAGAGTCCAAATTGAATAAGTTTGTCATGGGAGGCTCCACATCAAAGAGTTCAATAGATGACAAACAATAATTGATTTGTAAGAGGTAAGTTTTTTTAATGTATAAGGAAATAGAGAGAGAGGTAAGTTTATTTTTTATTTTTTTATGTATAACTAAGGAAATAGAGATGGTAAAATTCACATTGTAGGTAGTTTAATTGAAGTGCATGGGTTTTCATGATAGCGTTTTTTCTTGGTCTTATATTAATATTGTTGGGAGATTTAATTTCATGTTTTCTTTATCAATTTTAATTTAGGGTCGTTCTCTATGTAATGTGAGAGGCTATATTTATAGCAAGATCTCTCTATGATGTTGGAATTTTATTCTACATTAATATTCATTTCTTGAATCTTGTGTGTTGTTAATAATTCTATGTGTATAAAAATCGCGAGACAAAGCTAGTTTGTAAGACATTCCTTAAATTTGAGGTGGCATGTGCGGGGGTGAGAGTTGTTTACAATGCTCGAGGAAAATGTGAACTAACTTATAATCCACTAATAATCAAGCAAAAGTCCTTGCTTTATATCAAGGTCTGGAAATACTCAAATTGATGGTTGTGCAAAAGCTCATGGTAATATGAGATTCTTCAATCATTATTCGACAAGTGTGAAGCTCAACCTCCTTGTAGAACTCATGCCTTATTGATCTTTCGAATTCAAAGAACAATGAGGAACTTTGAGTTTGTTGGGTTCTTCTAGGTGCTTAGATCCTTAAACACCCTAGTAAACATAGGAGTGTCATTACCACAATGAATGTTAAGTGAAAGTGGGGGTGCTCCTTCCTTAGCCTACCTCCCATGAAATTTTACATCTCAAACATTAGAATTAACATGCATATGGCTAAGAAGGATAAGTGGCATGGCTCATTAATTCAAATGAGACGAGCCTTCAATGTATTCTTCCCCTTGTACTCTCCACACAATCCTCCTTGTTTGATTGGCAAAGCAAATTAAACTCTAGTACGATGGTGATGTTTGACAGAGCTGGGATATTATTGGTATTCCTTGGCATTTGTTTTTCATTTGGTTTGGTAGCTTTTTCTCTACTACAGGGTTACTCAAGAATTGGTGTTACATGATTGCAATGGATATCAACATGGTCAGTCTTGAGCTTAAGGGGTGTGCAATTGGTCTTTTTTTTTAACCCTATTTTAGTTTCCAACATGGAGGGGCATCACCATACTAGTCGTTGTGTGTCTTACAAAATATTAGATCTTCAGTGGGTTCAATGGAGGCTTTCATGTCAATTAGAGGATCTCTACGTAGCAAACACACCTAAACAACATAATGTCTTCCCAGCTAGTCGGGAATGCTAAATTGGAGGCAAGAGTGACCATTCAAGGCAAGAAAATTGAGAAACTCATTGCTAACCATACCATGCAATATCATTTGATTATGAGTTTAGCAAGGAATTCTCATTCAGTTGTTAAAACAACTGTTAACAAGGAAGATATAGTGCAACAAAACCAAGGAGGGATGGATTATGAGAATGCAACTATAGAACCCAATGTAGATGCCAAACAAGAAGCCCATAGTGGGCATGCTTTTCATTAAAGATATAGGTTTTTATGTTTTGAAAAATCACTAGGCAGGTACATTGGGCTATATAGTTACAAGCATTTTAGTTTTGTGGAAAAAATGTTAGAACAACTTAATTGGCTAGTGAACTCTTCACACTATTGGGAATTTTTTAATCCCTAGGTTAAGACTTTATCTATCTAAATTGTATGATCATGATGTACAATACGACCATGACTTTCTTTTAATACAATTTATATATGTGTTAGTTAAAAGAAAAAGAAAAAGACATTCCTCGAATTAAAAGCTTTGGTAGTTTTGGGGTGCAAATCCTCGAGTTGATGTGATAACATCCTCTCTCACTCAGGTACTAATGCCACCAATTGCTTTAGTCCCATGCCTTGTGGGTTGTCTTTGGCTAGTGATTGTTATTTATGTGATGTTACATGCTATCTCTATAATGATAGATCCTTATGTTGGGATTTGATTCCACATCATGGCTTGTCTTCTCAATTGTGTGTGTTAACATCATCATTAGGTGTCTGTGCATTGTGAATAATACCACATGCATACGAATTATGAGACAAAGATGGTTTATAAAACATTACTTACACGAAAAGCTTTACAGATTCAAAAGTTGGCTTTGGGGTGCAAGTCCCCATGTTGATGTGGTAGCATCACCCCTCATTCCTACATAGACATCATTAGTGGTTTTAATATCAAGCCTCGTGGGCCATCTTTGGCGAATGGTTGTTATCTATGTGATGTCACATACTATCTATGCAATAACATATC
This sequence comes from Picea engelmannii, assembly GCA_009831015.1. Taxonomy (NCBI): domain Eukaryota; kingdom Viridiplantae; phylum Streptophyta; class Pinopsida; order Pinales; family Pinaceae; genus Picea; species Picea engelmannii. The sequence continues at coordinate 368,750 of ML781437.1, forward strand.
TCCATGTTGGGATTTCAGTCTAATTTTCTTCGCACAAAGTGTATGAAGATGTTAACCACCGGTGATATACCCACCTTTCTTCTCTATTATCTTTTGTTTGTGTCAATAGACATGTTGTGGCCTCCTTTGCATCCAATGGGGTGATTTTGAACTTTAGTCTCAACATTAACAAAAGTTTGATCATCTCACAACTTGCTGCTATACCACATCCATGTGAGTTCAACTATCATACTAACTTTTTTTTTATAAAATAATATTCATAAGAATTTTACATCGTCATCCATGCAATATAATAGTAATAAAAATTTATTTTTAAAGTCATGATCTAGTCGAGTGACAAATTAATGTATGAAATTACTTTGTTTGTGGGACAAAGGGCCCCCTTCTTGCAATGATTTTACTATTCAATTTACAAGGGTATACATAGTCTATTCCCCTTTCCATTTAAATCTACTAAAAAGAAACACATGTTTTTAACCATTAAACCTATTCAAATTATATGTTTCTTTATAATTATATTACATATCTAAAATGTCTTACTATCTTTTCTGGTAAAGACCAATTCAATCAAAATTTCATATCATCTAACTTATATTAGTATTTAAATATAATATAAAATTTTGATAAACAACTTTGTATTTTATTCATTTTTAATTAAATGAAATATTAACCCAAACACTCTTCCATCAAAATCACCACAAACTTACACCTAACCCAAACACTTATTGTACCTTGCATAAATAAATAAATGACTTGCCATAACTTGGCAATATCCCATTGGCAGTTTAGAATAATAATTGTATCCAACTTCCTCCTAAACCTTTACTTGTTTTGAAAGTCGGTGGGTAATCAAACTTTATTAAAATTTCCCAAATAATCCTTTAAAAACCACAAAACTAATTAATTTATCAATCACTGAAAACACGCGGAAAAAAAAATATATGCAAACCGACCTTTGAAAAAATTTCACGCAATATTTGCACCGACTCTCAGCCTTCCTCTTCTCCTTATTTCTCGCACACCTCTTTTCACAGGTCTGCGAGCTGATTCCCGCCGCGTTTATTAAATCTCTGCCGCGGAGTTTCTTAATATCCTCCCTCACGAGGGTTTCAAAATCTGTGAACAAATACCGCGTGTTTGGTTGATTTTTGCACAGAAACGGAGGTTGCCATATCGACGCCGTATTTAAAGGCGTTCCCGATCGTTTCATTGCGAGAAGACGGAGGATTATGTGTTAATAATCTTATGAGATCTGCCGCTGACGCTTAGCCCGAACTCTTTATTCTGGCTGCTCGTCCGGCCTCAAATCGTTCGGTTTAGCCCGAACTTTGCATGCTTGAAAAAGTGTTTTAATTGGCGAAGTATTTGGAGGTCATCGAGCTCAAATATTGAAGCTGTTTTGCATTCCTGAGGATTTCGCTTTTGCAGGGGCGAATTTTCTGTTTTCTGAAGATTATTGTGTAGTTTTGTCTTCTGGTATCTGCCGCTGCCGTTTGGTTGTGGTTTTATTTATAAAGTTTCAGATTCTTGAAGGTTTTTCGGGCTCAAATCCTGCTGTTTAGCCCGAACTTTGAATTCTTGATAGATTTGGTTTGAATCGGCGAAGTTTACGGATCTAAATATTGAAGCCATTTTGCAGTCCTGAAGATATCGCATTTGCAAGGGCGAATTTTCTGTTTTCTTCGGTGCTTAGGGTTTAATAGTGTTCCGGAAAACATTATTTAAATCGGCAAACTTTTTGAAGGGTGTCGGGCTTAAATATCGAAGCCATTTTGTATGTCTGAAAAGTTCGCTTTTGCAAAGGGCAATTATTCATATTATTCCGGTGCTCAGCTTTTGCTATATTGAAAGCATAGGGTTAGGGTTTCAAATCATTGAGTGCGCGTATTATTGAAAAATATAGGGATCTAAAACCTATTTTGTTAGGTCTTGTGTTTGGCCTTTACGTCGGGTCAGCTAAGCTGTATTTTTTAGATTTCCAGGGAAACAACCTGTAAATCTCTCGTTTTAAAGCTCAGGGTTTGTAGCTGGCTGTCTGTTCCCTAAGATGCTCAGGCAGCAAGCGAGAAATGCCTGGCAAGACGTCGAAAATGTCACGAAAGTCAAGTCTTCAGTCAAAGAAGTGAAATTTAGAGGTGTTCGCAAGCGTCCTTGGGGAAGATTTGCTGCAGAGATCAGAGATCCGGTGAAAAAGGCGAGAGTTTGGCTTGGTACATTTGATACGGCCGAAGAAGCGGCTCGTGCTTACGATGAAGCTGCTAGAGCTCTGAGAGGAGCCAAGGCGAAGACAAATTTCGCCGTTCCCTGCGACGATCAGAGTACAAGCCATAGCAGTACCGTGGAGTCTTCGAGCGGTCCAAGAAATCAGAACGATTCGAAGAAAGCTTTCAATTTGAACGGCAGTGGAACCCGGTTAGTCGAAATCAGCGTTCGAAGCCCTCGAAATAGAGGGGCTAAAGACGCATTGCGGTCTGGTAGCGATATCTATAAAAGATATAGGCGAAGCAGGGTTTCTGAAGTGCGGGATTGGGCTAACAGTCCTTTACAGAATTTAGGGTTGGATGCCGCTCCTTGCCACAGCGACTGCGATTCATCGTCGTCTGTGGTAGTGGACAATGACGTTAATTCTGGCGAAGATTTGCCGTGTGATGTGAAACCCTCGCAGGAAAGGGGTTTTGATCTCAATCTTTACAAGGAATGGAGAAGCCCGGAGCGACAGGAGCGGAAAATGTTGCCAGATTTGAATCTTCCTCCCTGTGATGATGATGCGGAAGATTACCGGGATTTTCTGGCCATATCATTGCGGATCTGATGATAACGGACGGTAATGTTCTTGTTTTCGTCTCCTCCGACTGACGGGAGTTTGTTTGTGACCGCAAACGTTAATCTCAGTCAATTTGCCGTGCTCAAAGGTGTGATCTGTTTTTCTTACAAGTAATCCTTCCGAGTATTCAACGGATCCTATTGGTATGTAAGTCTGTGCTCCAGGATTTTTCGTTTTATCTGAAAAAAATAGTGAAAAAGCTCTAGCTTTACCGCAATGGTAGTCTTATTTTTGTGACTCTTGATTGCGAGTTGCTCTTTGAAATTTACATTTGAGACCAGCGAGGCCAAATGGTCCCTAGTTATTCATTCGGGTCCCCCTTTTTGGCTATAATACATATTAGATTGTACAGAGAAGAAATGGTTACTGGAGTATGCTATTAGCAGTTTATTGTCAATTAGGTTTGATTCATGGCCATTCAGATTTTTAGTGAAACAGATAATGGAGTTGACTTCTGCTATTTTTGTCAACATAGATCTCATGGGTTTGTGTTTACCAAGGTTTGCAGATTTCTCTGCCACAAGTCATATTTTATTATTTGTTGGATGATTTGTAATAAGCCTCAAAGGCGGACATGTTTTTTTGGCTATCAACTTGGGAAAAATATATATGGCTGATACAGATCATCTTAATAATGAGATATCGATGTTATTTCTTGTAACGAATTAGATCTCCCAATGTGCTTGTTTCTCTTAAGAAATATTTGCAGCCTGTTTTCATATTTTCTATTATGAGGGTTAATAGTGCGCATAGCTTGTTGAAGCTGGTGGTTGAAGACCGTCAAGTAAATTCAGTTAGTTTGACTGAAACAGTCCCATCTCCTCCACAGTTATCTTGGGGGTACACCCAGGGATGTTATGTTGCATTTCTTGCAACCTTGTACGATAATATATTTAAAATTGTATTTCACTTTTTGGATCTATCAAGGCTTGCAAAGTGTAAAATAACTCATTTTCAAAGAGTATTAACCACATTGATCCCTTTTGATGGTTTTGATGGGTTCAAGGGTAAGATGCTTGGAAAATAAATTAGCATAGATTCATCTTAACCTTGGAAATAACCCCTGGATCTGTTGAGCATCGAGATGGATAATTAGAACTGTTAACCATCGAGATGAATAAATGGAACTGTTAACCATCAACAGGAATAACTAACCCCTAATTGGAACTGTTAACCATCGACAGGAATAACTAACCCCTAATTGGAACTGTTAACCATCGAGAGGAATAATTAACCCCCGGATCTTGAGCATCGATAGGAATAAAAAACAGTTGTAGATCTCTTGCTACTGAAGATGACCCTGGTTCTATTTTTACCATTCTTGTTTATTAGCATTAACACCCTGGCATTCATTGCATCGAGAGGAATAAAAAACAGTTGTAGATCTCTTGCTACTTAAAAAGACCCTGGTTCTATTTTTACCATTCTTGTTTTTTAGCATTAACACCCTCGCATCCACTCATGATTGTGGTGTATCTCTTCCACTTGGGCTGTAGAGTGGACCTTATCTTTGGTGTAAAATTTAGCATAATTCAGTGGGAAAAGTGCACAACCTCAAATTGCTAGATTTGGAGTTAAGATGGACTAGATCTGGAGTTAAGATGGATCTATTTATGTGGAGTGGACCTTATCTTTGGTGTAAAATTTAGCATAATTCAGTGGGAAAAGTGCACAACCTCAAATCAGTAGATTCGAAATTAAGATGGACCTGATCTATTGTTTGATCCGAAGTTAAGATCGATCTATTCCACTTGTATACCCATCTGAAGTTGTTCTAAGAATACAGCTTTTGCATCATTTAATTTTATGCTGTACAATAGCAATATAATAATTCCCAACACTGGTGGCCTGACTGTAAAATCAGCTACTGCACTATCTAATATAAAGGAAAAAATCAGCTACTGCACTATCTAAGTTCTATTATCCTCTGCAGCAATATAAGCGAAGTTTTGTTTGGTGATAGACCACAAGCAAGTGTTCGAAAATGGGTGGCAACTATTCAAAAATTGCATGTTAGCAAGTTGTAATGGTAGAATGTGTGCGCTATTTTGTAGTAGGAGCATTTAGAAAGCCCCCACCCCTATTATTGGTCAATTCTTTTTATCAATGGAATCAAAGAAAGCCCGTTGATTCGAAATGGGCTACTGGATTCCAAATGAAACCCAAAGATTTGAAGCACTGCAAGGTTCATGAAAGTGCAGATTGTCATTGTTAGACTTCGTGTTATTGTCAGTTTCAGACTGTTTTAACCAAGTGTTTGTATTGCAAAGTGTTTGCTTGAAATTATAACGGGAATCCCTGGGTTACTTTTTTGACTCTGCGACATTAGAGCCTAAAATAGATAAAATTTAAATGCCATGCATAGTAAGCAATATATATGAGATATATTCATATATTTTTATATATATCCAATATCTCAAAGAGAAATAGAGAATGAGAATAATTAAATCCCTGCCCGATTGACTTTATGCTTCTGATGCGTGCTCAGATGTAGGTTCACCTGGCTCTGTTTTTGCTTGGTCAATTAGGGCAACAACTTGGGAGGGAGGGCAACTGAATATAATGCGTATGGATCTGAGTAAACAAGAGAAACTGCGCTACTTAAAACACCCATAACCGCCGTGGCTAGTGGTGCTTCTTTGTGACTAGGTAGAGGTAAACTACCTATGCTGATGTTTTTGTTTCTCTCTCTGCTTTTGCTGCTATTGCCTTTGGTACTAGCTCTTCCGCCACTATTAATAAGAGCTCCAATATATGGAATAGGAACTCGCATCAAATGCACCATTTTTATCATTATAATCTCCCTTTTAGGTAGGTAGGGCTTTCTCAAGAGCATCCTAATGGATGAAAGAAACTCCCAGGACAACACTCAAGGGATTTCTCAAGAGCATTCCAATGGATGAAAGAAACTCTCAGGACAACACTCAAGTCTGAATTTTGAATTTCAGTGCATCTGCCCCAAATTTCGACATGCTATTGTTTTACTATCTCTCAACTTTTCGTATATAACGAGGGAGTTGGCTTAAAACAATCGAAGAACATGCTCGATGAAAACAATGCATCATCTTAGCTCCGGGTTATAAAGCCTTTGCTCTTTACTTCATCTTAGCCTCCGGGTTATAAAGCCTTTGCTCTTTACATGGAAGAGGTGTAAGGTTCAGATCTTTCACACTGTTGATGGAGTTTATAATGCTCGATGAAAACAATGCATCATCTTAGCTCCGGGTTATAAAGCCTTTGCTCGTTATATGGAAGAGGTGGAAGGTTCAGATCTTTCACATTGTTGATGGAGTTTATAATTTCTTATGAATCAATTAAATTTTAGTAATTAGTTCACCTTAATCATAAGGTATTTTTAACCTAAAATTAGGTATTCAAACGTTATTGTTTTGCTAACACTCATTTTTTTTTCCTAGATTTTACTGCTTGTGGCACTAAACTTTTTCATGTTTTTCTCCAGATTATACTGCTTGGGGCACTAAACTTTTTCCTTTTTTTCTCCAGATTATACTGCTTGGGCCACTCAACTTTTTTTTTTTCATTTTTGTTTTTTCCATATTATATTGTTTGGGGAAAACTTTCGAGTACTTTCCCTTATTTTGAGGAGTACTTTCCCTTATTTTGAGGATGGTATTTAGGGTATCTTTTTTCAGGTTGGGAAAACCCCAACACTTGTCCTCTAAACTCATTTAACACTTGTCCTCTAAACTCATTTAGAGGATAATACTCAGATAAATTTTAGAATCTGCAGGGCACCAAGACTCACTAAGTCACTACAACATCATGAGTTTAACATGTCACTTACAGAAATTGATTGAATCCTGGTGACCAGGATAATAATCATTCCTTCCAACCACCTCCACTTTAGATAAGCCCAATTAATAAGTACTCTACTTTTTCTTTTTCCTTATATCAAGTAACCACCAAATTACACTCACTTTTTCCTTTATCAAGTAATCTGACCTTCAAACAATAAAAGGATTCTCAATGAAACAATGCAGCTCTGGGGTTGCATCGTTTTTGTCCAATAACATATTGAAACGTGTCATCAGTTATATTTAACATTGCTTTCAGAAAACTGAAGAAAGTCTTAATCAACGTCTTGATATTAAAACAAGTTGGATATATCAAAGTCTTAATCAACGAGCTGGATATTAATTACGTGTTTAAGTTTTATTAATAATTCATTACATTATCTAATATCTTTTGATCAATAAAGCATCATGGTAAAATAATACATTTTTTATTAATAAAGCATCATGGTAAAATAATACATTTTTTAAACCATGTTTAAAAATGTTCCGTTAAAAAAACATTGTAATGTTTAAAATTTTTCCGTGAAAAAAGACACTGTAATTTTATTCGTCCGTGAAAAAAAACACTGTAATTTTATATTGTAATTTTATTCGAGATGACAAAATTACAGTAGTATCTGTATTTGTCGTAGCATTCCTTTGCTTGTTCACCACATTTTGAAAAGTTCACCACATTTTGAAAAGACCATGAGTTTTTTCTCCTACCCAAAACTGGTCAGATGGCCAAAATGACCCATTTTGATCTTTCATTTAAATCCTCTGTATCTAATGACATATCAAAATTTCCATTTGCTTATCCTGCTTTACATCAAAATTTCCACTTGCTTATCCTGCTTTACATCAGTCCCTTCTTTCGTATATACAGAGAGAAAAAAACCAAGCTTTACATCAGTCCCTTCTTTCGTATATACAGAGAGAAAAAAACCAAGCTTTACATCAGTCCCTTCTTTCGTGTATACAGAGAAAAAAACCAAGCTTTACATCAGTCCCTTCTTTCGTATATACAGAGAAAAAAACCAAGCTTGTTTGTATATACAGAGAGAAAAAAACCAAGCTGAACAAGCAAAAACCAAGCTTTACATCAGTCCCTTCTTTCGTATATACAGAGAAAAAAACCAAGCTTGTTTGTATATACAGAGAGAAAAAAACCAAGCTGAACAAGCTTGCAGTCAAAAAATATTCATCAGATCTATTCATCCATATCTGAATAGCATTGGGCCCATTAGATGATAATGCTTTAGTTGGATAAGGGACCAAAGTTCGTGAAGAAATTCAAAGTATTTAATCTGAATTTTGACAGGATCAAGGAAACGGAATCTGTAATATCTTCAAAACTTAACCTGTGGTTTTTCCAATTTGAAAATAAATTTTAATTCATCATTTAATATAATCTTCAAAATTTTAATACCATACAAGAAAAATATTTTTTTTTTGAATTTTTTGAATTTATTAATATATAATTTAAAATCCTTATAACAATATTTTTATTTATATCATATAAGAAAAAAAAAATATTTTTTTTGAATTTTGAGAATTTAATATATAATTTTATTTTTTTTGAATTTTGAGAATTTATTAATATATAATTTTAATTTTTTTGAATTTTGAGAATTTATTTATTTATATCATATAAGAAAAAAAATTTATTTTTTTGGATTTTGAGAATTTATTAATATATAATTTTATTTCTTTTTGAATTTTGAGAATTTATTAATATATAATTTAAAGTCCTTCCAACAATATAGTTATAAAAAATAAAGATGCTTTTATACCATATTATTAGAGAATTTTGATAAGATCAAGGAAACGGAATCTGTAATATCTTCAAAACTTAACCTGTGGCTTTTCCAATTTGAAAATAAATTTTAATTCATCATTTAATATAATCTTCAAATTTTTTATACCTATAAGAAAAAGAAAATTATTTTTTTTGAATTTTGAGAATTTATTAATATATAATTTAAAATCCATGAAATAATATAGTTATAAAAAGTAAAGATGCTTTTATACCATATTATAGAAAATGTTTTTGAATTTTGAGAATTTATTAATATATAATTTAAAATCCTTATAACAATATAGTTATAAAAAATAAAGATATATTAGAGAAAATGTTTTTTGACAAGAATTTATTAGTATAGAATTTAAAATCCTTATTATAAAAAATAAAGATGATAAAAATCTTTTATCTTTTTATTTTTTATCAAAAAATTATTTAAGATGTTACATCTATTGCTAACACTAAGTTTGCTTTAAAGTTTCAAAGCTTAGAGTCAAATAGCTATTTGATACTACATAACACAGTTTGCTACAAATTACAAAATAGACATTCTGGATGTTTCTGCATGTAGTCAACTCAACTTAACAAAAACTGCCTAAAATTTTTACCTCTAAAGAGCATTACATATTCACTCCATTTAGCCAACTACAAAAACTCATAAATTTTTTTATGACTCTAAAGGACATCACATTTTAGCGAAAAACATTTTAACTTCTAGCTTCTTCTTGATCAGCTTCTGAGAGAGCATAGAGTTGCTCCTCGATGTCATTGTTTAATCGTCTCTTCTTTCAATTCAGCGTGAGTAGAGTTAGCTAGGTCCTTGCTTGATGTCGATGAGAGAGAATCATTATAAAGATGGAGAGCCAAATTCTGCAACATGCTACATTCAGCGTGCAAGATATCAAGCCTTTGTTTTTGGTGAACTTACAGTTCATGATAGATGCATGTTGAATGGTGCTCATTTTTGTGCCCCTTGGTTATGACAGAGAATGGAAAAGTCACGTTGCATTGAATATATTCCTCTTGTCTCCTCAATATCCTCCTGAATTCCAAGATATTCTTGTTCTCCAGAGCTTCGAATCCTACAAACCAATCCAAACAAAGAAAGACAGGACCTGTACGACCTTGACTCAAGGAAACAAAGGAGGTGGCTACATGCACCACACATCCAGAGGACTCACAGAGTTGAGCCGCTTATCCAGAGTTTCCTCATAAATTTCACTGCAAATGACTGTTTAGAATATAATGACCCAGAGAAAGCCAACCAAATGTTGAGCCCTGAATCTTGTAAACCAAACCAGGCAAAGAAATACAAGACTTGCGCAAAGACCTCAATCGAATAAAACAAAAAAGGAGGTTATATTCCCCACATGCATCCATAGAGGATTTACAGAGCTAAGCCCCTTAACCAGAATTTTCTCACAATTAACACTGCGAATCATTGTCTAGAATGAAATAACACAGAGAAGGCCAACCAAGAAGAAACAGAGCTAGAGAATGAAACCAAATGCTCAAGTCACTAGCTGTTAAGGTTCATTTAGTTTGACTTTTGCTAGAATCAAAATGCAAGAGAATCGAGGTACCAAACCCAGGCATAGGGGCCAAACCAACAACGTTTCTTGCTACCCAAGAGGAATTCTTGCAATTGACATGATATAGCCAAGATACTAGACAATCTGCCCAAATTTGCTCACTTGAAGTCCTAACACCAAGAAATCTCGATAGCAAATGTTCCCAATTCTCTTTTGTCCATATACCATTTATCCCACAGTGCCGACGTAGCTTAATGCTAAGGCATTCGATACGCAAAGTTAAGGTTAAAGCTTGCATACGAGAAAGGTTGGGTGTTGTCCTCGACACTCTTCACCTAACACCACTGAATTGATATGAATGTTGTTGAGCCATGTCGGTAGTAAATGTTGACGGACATGTGTGACTAATTCCATTTTAAAGGTTGGTGCATAGTGAGCGCACCCCATATTCAACTTCAAAGGTTGTTGCATAGTGAGTGCATCCCATTTTGAACATATTCGCCTTAGGTTAATGCAATGGCTGGCTTTTTTGGCCAATAAATCGAGGTTAAAATTGACTTCTCACTTCATGTAAAAGGGGAGAGCTTCATGTAAAAGGGGAGAGGATATTGCCTATTGTGCTTGCCTCCTTTTTAGTTTGTGCAATGACCATAGTTTTGTGCTTGCAATAAATTGTATTATTATATTGAAGAGTTTAACCCCACTTATAATCATCATAAAAAATCGTACATAGGGGTCAATATATCTTGGAGAGCCAAAATGTTTATTGCTCAATTAAGAACCAATTTCCATCAACTCCGTTGACCAAAGAAAGCTTGGGAAGAAAGGGTGTGTATGTTTTGCACCTCCAAAAAAGTGGAAACATAAAAACATTTCATTTTAGAGAGTGAAGTATTCAAAGATAGTAGGGACAGCTATGTAAGTATCTTGATAGTGGAGAAATTGGGGGAGCTCATCATCAAGTTGAACAGGAAAAGGGCTGAAATGCAGAAATCAGAGTGAGAGGTGGTCTGTCCCATAGGCTATTGTTAGCCTCGTGGATGTTAAAATAATGTCTTCTTCTTCTTCTTCGGAAGAGATCTCCCAAACATAACTTTGATGATCACCATCTAGTCACCTAAGTGTTGACCCTTGATTCCATAACTAGTTGGTGGTTTATCAAAAGAGTATATGCTTATGCTAGATTATTTGGTGCTATCTCGAGACGCCATGCATATGATGCTATTTGTTGGCAAATATTGAACAAGCAACGAATGCGTGTTGATGGTTGTTGTCATTGATGGCAACAGTGGAGATGGCAGGATAAGAAGGATAAAACCCCTTGGGGATTCGGACGTAAAAGCTCAGGAGGAACAACAATGAAGAAAACGCGCGCAGCAAGAGTTTACAGAGAAGAAGGAAGACAGAGATCCAGTGATCGTTGGATCCCATTCAAATTTCCCGAAAGGCCGACAACCGTCAGATCTGCAGAAGTTGCGAGGGAGATAAGTCATCGGAGATTCGGGAATCGAGACTTTGAAATGTCCAATTCACTTGACATCGAAAACCCCGAAATCGCGATATGCGATTTCGCGATGTAATCACAGCCGTTGGATAAGAATGAGATCTGGACTGTTGATTTCCTTCATCAGAGAATCGGGGATCGGGAATTCTATAGGCATGTGCATGATGACATCGAAAATGCTGAAACTTCGATGTGAGATTTGACCGAGGTCATGTGTTGACGGTCATATGGGCCGAGGCCTTTAGCCAGCAGGGCTAGCGCGTAGAAATGAGCGCATCGGCATCGGGGATTGGAACTTTGAAGTGACAAAGTCACTTGACCTCAGGAGGGCCGATTTCGCGATATGCGAAATCGGGATACAATCTGAGCCGTCAGATCAGGCTATGATCTAGACCGTTGATTTTAGACCATGTCGGAGTTTCGCGAATCGGGATATGGTAAGGATTGCAACATGAATTGCGAAATCGCGATATGCGATATCACGACACAATCATAGCCGTTGAGTCAAGATTGCACCTGGATCATTGATTTGACCGATATATGGATTTTTGTGTATCGGGATTTATAAGTGAAAAGAACAGTGAACATGAAGAACGCCGAAACCCCGATAGAGAGACATAAGGTTGTGGTCACGGAGTGAAGGTCACGTTGACCGGGAGCTAAGCTCAGGAGGGCTAGCGTATGAAAGGAGTCATCGGGAATCGGAGAATCGCGAGTCCGGAGGACTTGTGAATTTTGACATCGCAAATGCCGAAATCGCGATGAGTGAAATCTCGATTAGATCTGAACTGTTGGATTAAGTATTGATCGGAGGGTCGTTGTTCTTCCTCATACATTAACGCTTCAGTTATGAACCCGTTAAGAGAAACGAACTAATAATGACAAATCGGTTAGCGTTTCAGTTGCCAAGACAGATGTCCTTGGATTTCCCATTGGAAGGGGAAGTGGAACCGTCAAGGC
>ML781437.1:401104-428702 GCA_009831015.1 Picea engelmannii
CTTTACTTTTACTGTCCATATGCTGTATATTGTTGATGACCACATGAAGAGAGATTAACAATGTTTAATAAGTATAAAATTGTTTAAGCTCACATACAACTGATTCACCCCCCCCCTCTCAGTTGTTTTAGTATTTCCAACACTATTGTCATTCCTCGAAGATTGTATAGAATCCCTAGCTCCAACCCCATGATAACAATCATTTTTCTTAACTCCTTGAATTAAATCTAATTAACTCATGAAATAAAATAAAATATTTTAGAATTCTATACCCTATTGTTTTCCCAGGGAAAAAAACAAGTAATTTTATTAAGTTAACAAAATTAGAAAAATAGATGCAAAGGGCATTCCTATAGCAAAGCTACTCAAACTTGTCCTTTATGGACATGTCTATTGCTATTGCAAAAAGTGTCCAACAAAAACATAATATAATGTTTTCTATAATCAACCAGTTAGTCTTTTCATATACAAATGGTTGGAATATTTTAGAAAAAAAAAGTCCATAATAAACACGTTACAATCAGCGTGTTGTGAAAATATTCACAAGTGCCTTCCGGGGTCTTTTCAATGATCTTCCATAAGCCTCTGTCCAACTCCAAACCAACCTTTGAGACTTTGTCAACGTCCTTATTCTAGTTCATGTATACGTATGAAAGTTGTGTGAGAGAACAAAGAGATGGTAAGCTGAATGTTCTGAAGGATAGGTTGTAGAGTGTAGTTAAGAAGAGTAGATGTCCCATTTATGCATCGAATAATAAGCATAGAGTCTCCGTAGACACATAAATGAGAAATGTTCTTTTCATTTGCCAATAGAAGAATAAGCTTTAGAGCTGTGAATTCACTGAAATTGTTCGAGGTTGGCCCCAAATTTGCAAAGAAGGAGATGGAGCGGTGTTTCGAGAGAAAGTATCCCTCCAACCTTGCCAACTATTGGATTTCCTTGTGCTGCACCATTGAAAAAACCCCAAGGAATATCAGTAGAAATGAGTCTCAGGGGTGCTTTTGGGGGAGTGTACCTTCTGTTGGGGAAAAACAGAGAGAATAGATAAGCAAGAAATAGCACTGTGCGAGGGAGAGAGATTTCCCCTTGGAAAAGAGTGGTTCCAAGCAAGCCAAATGCCCCAGGCTAGAACCAAAGGAAAAGCCTTGTGTTGTTTAGAGTATGGATTTTCCATCTTGTTAGCACCGAGAGTCACCCTTAGAGTGCTAGAGGATATGCCCAGTACCCATCAAATAGGTTTGTAATGGTAAATTTATGGTGGAGTGTGAAATGGATAAAACTCAACAGAACAATGCTCAAATACATAAATTTCTAGGCAAGAATGCATAAGCAAGTGAGGTCTTGGATAACTTCAGTTAGTGATTTAAAGAAAAGTGTGGGTAGATGAAAGACTTTAATGTGAAGGATGAGTCAGTCTACTATAAGCATCAGACCTTACTCGCAGACAAGTGAAGAAAAAACTCAGACACAAGAACTTATTGATCTAAACTTTAAAACACTGATAATAATTACAACATCACAATCAAGCATACATTGTAACACAACTATAATATCTCAACTGAATCATTCAATGATGAGAAAATCAGAGTAAGAAAGAAGTAAGATGATGGAAAATAAAACTGACTTCTATTAGGCAAAATCTCTGAGATCTCATACATAAAAACCTAGAGTCTGGCTCTATTATATCAAAACATTACATAAGGGAATCTATGCTCAACCATTCAAACCCAAAATTGTCTTTCTAATGCTGCATTTATAGTCTAAACAATGAGTGACAACATACAATTCGAGCTGGATCCTCTAACATAAGATTCTCCCACTTAAAATTGAAAATCTTACATCTCTACAAGTGGGAAAAACAAATTGCTAAAAACAGGGAAAATGTTGGTAACCATCCTAACACCATAATCTTTGCATAGCGAGGTGCTCCTTGAGCACATCTCCTTCATTGCCATGTGTCCACCAACTCCAACTGACCTCCAAGCCTCTGTGCTAAGCTCCACTAGCCACCTAGTAATCCTTGATTCCCTCAAAACCCATCAAAACAAGAATTGACAATGAATCCTGAAGTGTTGACTGTATTAGCCAATTCATAGTAGATTTCGCAGTGAATTTTGCAGCGCCCGCCTGTGTAGACCATTTTGCAGCAGATTCTGTAGTGAGATTTCATTTTCTGTCTGACTAGATCATTTCGCAGCGGATTTCATAGCGACTTTGCAACTTCTGTATGTGTAAATCATTCATAGTGCATTTTGTAGCAACTTTTGTCTGTGTAGATCATTTCATAGCGCTAGGCGCTACAAAATGTCCTATAGCTGTCTGTGTTGTGCAATTTGAATAAAAAATACCCAAAAAAAACCTTAGCTAAAGGTGTATAAGCCTATAGAAGCCTCCTAAGCAGGTATAATCATGATACTTCCCACAAACTTCAAAATGCAAGGATGACCATCTTCAAAATTGAGTGTCTTTCAGCCACTCCATTTCACCTCCTTAGTCTGGTACTTCTTTTGGTTGTAGCTTGAGCTAACACATTGAGATTTATTTGAGCTAACTCATCTTTGAAGGGTTGTAACTCCAGCTTGAGATTTTTGATATGAGATTGTAAGTCTTTGTTCTGCCTGTATAGATTTCTAAGCTGCCTATGAAGGGGCAGAAATCTCTTTGCTGTAAACCTGACCAGATCAATGGTTTCCTTATACATATCCATAAGATCCTTCAACTTTTTCCTCTCAGCCAACCCTTCTTCCTTCAGGCGAGCAACCTCCTTTCTGGCATCTCTGAGCTGTTTGATCAATCTTTTGAAATTAGGGTTCTTAGGGGGAGTAGTTATGTCTATGACTTCAATGTGTTTTTCAACAGTCTCATTTTACCCTTATCCTTCCTCTTGACAAGAGCTTCTGTTATGACCTCTTGTTCAATAGTTTCCTTCTTGGTTGATGACCTGGTGAAGGGCCTCCTACTTTAGTCTCAACTGCAACAGTAGGTGAGGGGAAGAGTAACTTTCTCCCTTTTTTGCCTGTGGTTTTAGTTGAGGGAATTTCTGCTAATTCTAGAGTTGGTTGGGGTGAAAATTCCCTTTTAGGAGAGTGATGAGCTCCCCCTTCTTCTTCTTGTTCCTTAGGAGCCTCATCATCTTTGGTAATGTGTTTTCCCTTTCTCTTTTTACTTGTTTTTGTGTGAACAACACTATCAACTTGCAAAGGGCTTTGCATCTTAGATTGATGAGTAGGGGCTACATTTAGTTACATATGTGCAGAGGCAATGAATTGCTCCCAAGCTATGTTTCTTTTCTTCAACTCCTCCATCACAAGCATCCTAATCAACCCTGAGTGGAAAACACTTGTGTCCACAGCCTTGGACTTGGCTTGGACCCTGTCAGAGATTTTCCCCATACTCCTAAACAAGTAGAAAGGGATGTTCATTAGGTCTTTTCCTGTAAAGTGCAACAAAAGTCTAATGTGGTATTGGTAAATCATATTGAATCTTCCCTCACAGGTAAAATATCTCTGGATCACCTTTAACATCTTGTTAAATCCTTCAACCAAGTGGCTCCTAGGCACTCCCTTTGATAGGTTATCTCCCCGACACTCTGGTTTGATGAACTCTCTAGATAAGGCTGCATTAAGAGTCATGGATTTAAACCATCTTTCACCAGTGTTGGGTATCTTAGTGGCTGCTGCAATGGTGGCTTCATATACCTTCAGTGCAAGGGTTCCCATCTTGGTTTTAGTGCCATCAAAATTTAAGGCAAACTCTCTGGATACCTTAGGGTGTCCCCTCTGCATATTCTGACAGGAATTTAAACATCCAACCCTCTTGAAGACCTCTTTGATCAGAAGTTCAACATCAAACAACTACATATCACAAGGCTCTGTCCTGACTACACTTCCACCCTTGTGAGCCTTTTTGTTGTTGTGGTGTATCCATTTGCTATAAACAGGAGGAAAAACACTACAATAATCTGAAAGATATGAGAGACCAAACAAGGACATAGGTCTTAGGGTTTGAATGATGGTATTTTTCAAAGCTGGATTCTTTTAAGGCTTCAGAGCTTTTCTGCGTATTTGACTTCTGAGCTTATGAAAGGGCAACCGATGGCTAAGAAGGAATAAAACTCTTCAGGAAAATGGATATGCAAGGAGGAAGCAACTGCCAAAGTTTTAGGCTAACATTTTACCATAATTTGCAGGGTCATCACCACTTTGATCAATAAGGCTCTTTAAATTTCCAAAGCAGACAGACTTTAGACTTGAAATAACAATTGAAAATTTAAAGAAACCAGTTGATACAGGCTATGTGATCAGAGGATAACAATACTGAGTTTTATGCACAGGTTTGTAGCGCTAGAACATGGGATCCGTAGCATAATTCATAGCAGATTTCTTAGTATAACAACAAGGGCCAAGAAGGAGATAGGCACAATGGCTTTGACATACAAGACTTGCTCAATTGTGGTAAAAGAGGCTAAAAATACTGCAACTAATGAGAATTGGTGATAGCAAAGGTTAAAGGGGCAGGTTGGTGATGTGGACCATTAATTCGCAACACCTAGGAGGGGAAACAAAAGCATAGCCTTAATCTAATCTTCAACAGAGCTTAGAAAATTCAAGGAGTACGTGGACACCGTAGCTTGACAGTAGATATGCTTCAGATTGTATGAAACCGTTTGCAACAACTCTAACCTCCAATTTCCCTCTGCCATCCAGTCTGTAGCAATTTCCGCAGCCCCTGTCTGAACTTAGGAGTTTATGCAGCGCCGAACTAGGAGAAAATCTCAAATCTTTGAGAAAATAGTTAGACAACCTTAATGACTAAATCTCAAATTATTTCCTTTTAAATTATGGATGCTGAAAACAATGAGATTGGCTGACACAAGCCTCATAAGTGCAATAATGGTAATGAGGGAAGATGTACTCAATATGTGCTACAAAATGTCTTGATGAGTTGGCAACTTACTAAAACAAATTTGATTTGACCTTCTAACGGGTAGAGGGACAAAGTGGAGGGGTTTAAGCGCATAGTGGAGGTAGTGACATGTCAGACTAGTGGTGGCATAAGGGTGATGGTGATGGTTGTCTAATCGTGTGATGAGATGAAGGTATAAACCAAAGCTATGGGCCAACATTCAACCCTAAATTTATTTGTGCTAAAACCTAAGAAAACCATAAGGAGAAGATCAAAAGTAACACTTAAACAAGACTAAGGATAAAAATTAAAAACCGAAGGATGAAATTGACCCATAACAACTTCACGTGACAACACATCCATGCTTTGAATGCATCTTTAATAATTTCACCCACCCATTGATAGTGATTTCCCATAGACTTTTGAAGTTCTGACCAAACGATTGTTGAAAAGGAGCATCTTAGAAAAAGATGGAGAACTGATTTTGAGTGTTGCTTGTAGAGACTACACATCCTTGGACTAATGAAATTTCGTTTTTGTAGATTGTCCCATGAGGGAGCTTTATTTAGAAGATAAATCCACATCAAGAGCTTTTCTTTTGCTGGACGATTGAGTTTCCAAAGCATCTTTCCCCACCATGGTATTGGATATGCTTCGGTTTCCTGAGCCAAAACTTGATAACCAAGATGGGGGAAATAACTTCCCAAAGGATATTTGGACTAGATCAATGGATCCTCACTAGACGAAGGATAAAAAAAAGAGTTTTTAAGGGTATTTATGTAGTTTTCCCAATTCCCTGCATCTGCCTTTCCCATGCCAAGGCCTTGCTAATTCAATGAGTCAATTTGCCTATTAACATAATCTTGATGCCATATCTGATTTAGGAAGAAAAATCCTTCCCTGTTGATAGTTTGGATAAATAGGGTTCGGGAGGGTGTGACTATTTTGACATCTAATCCATGAGTCTTTTCCAATGAGAATTTTTTCTCATGAACCGACTTTCCATATTAACAAATTTCCAATAAGAGGAAAGGCATTGATGATGGCTTTCCAGACCATCGACTCATTCTGCATCCATTTTATTAGTTGTTTGATCCACTTGACAATGGAGCGGGGGAAAATATTTTTCCTAGAGGACCTGTGACCACAACCCCGAACTCTCAAACTAGCCCCCATACATTCCTTGTTGCGAAGCATTTTAAGAAGGTAAACATGTTTTTTAAACCCCACCCTCCAAGCTTTTTGGTGGTTGCTATTTTTCAAGGAAGCAAAGACCATGGATTTTTTGTCCTTCGATCCCGACCAGAGGAATTTGAAGGAGGCTTGTTTAATTCTACCCAAAATACCTTTGGGGATCCATGCTAGGGTGGCCCAATAAACTGGTATGGCTTCAAGGTCTGAATTTACCAGGACAAGTCTTTCGGCTCTAGAGAGCCAACGATTACACCATTCATGGATCCACTTCTCCACTTTTGCAAGAAGCCATAGTCAATCATTTTTCCTATAGTCATCAGATTTTAAAGAGAAGTCGCGTTATTTCAATCCACATTTTGCATCACTGAGGTGAATATTTAGATGCTGGGCGATGAACTGACCTTCTTGATTAGACAACTCCCATGTGGAAAACAAAGATTTTTCCAAGTTTATTTGCATACTCGTTGTGCGACAAAAAATGGAAAGAAGGTATTTTAAGTGATCTACAAACCACAACTCACCATCACAAAATATGAGAATATCATCAATGAATAGTACGCGAGAAAGAGAAAATATGGGGCCAATAGTTATTCCTTTGAATAATCCAACGAAGACAACATTATGAAACAAAGGGATTAATCCTTCCACTACCAATAGTAAAAGGAGAGGGGAGAGAGGGCAACCTTGCCCGAGTCCTCTTTCTGCTCTGAAAAAACGGGTCACTGATCCATTTATCAAATTGCAAAGGAGGTCGAGTTGATGCAATTTAGAACCCAAGACATGAAAGAGTGTCCAAACCCAAGCTGAAGAAGTATCAATTTGATGTACAACCAACTTACTTGGTCCGAGGCTTTTGAAAGGTCCACTTTAATAGTAACAACCTTAAGTTCCCGGTGTGGAAAGAGTGAAGGATTTCCTGGGCAAGATCTATGGCTTCATGTATATGCACCCTTTGAAAAACCCAAATTGCTCCAAGGATATGTTTTCAGATAGAAAATCTTTCAGTCTAAAAGGTGTTATCGGGCTAATTGTTAAGTGCGGACACAAATCAATCCCCCTAGCTTCACTATGAAACTAGAACAAAACAAGACAGTACACTACCCTTTCCTTAGATTTCAATTATCAAATAACATATGGATCTAGGACATACCTTTTAAATATCGAAGATCCGACTTCGCCAATGCAATCCAAGCTTCGTCACGAGGTTTATGGAGAAATATCTGCAAATAAACACAAGCCAACGAAGACAAGAATCACAGAGTCTATTTGATATGAAACTATGTATGCGATCAAGGAATCATACAATATGAACAAATAACATTCATATAGGAAATAAAAGTATATCTGTATTAAAGAATGTGGAAGAAAGATACAACTAGATGCCTTGATGTTGTTAGGTTCCTTCCAACAGTTCCTTGCTTCCCACACACTTCTTGCTCCAAGGATTATGAGACAATAGATCTGATAGCTACTCACAATCTATTTTGACAAAGCAAAGCTCAAAGCCACTCTAACCAAGTTAACAATATCAAGCCA
Source organism: Picea engelmannii (assembly GCA_009831015.1). Taxonomy (NCBI): domain Eukaryota; kingdom Viridiplantae; phylum Streptophyta; class Pinopsida; order Pinales; family Pinaceae; genus Picea; species Picea engelmannii. Next base: position 408,741 of record ML781437.1, read on the forward strand.
AAACAACTAACGTTCTCCATGAGAGCTCCTCTCCTTTTATAAGTTAAAGAGGATAAGGTGAGGAGGTTAGAATGATCCCACTAAATCATGAAAGCGAGTAAGATCCAAACTGTTCGGAGGACACCTAACCATGGAAGCTTCTCCTTCTAGAAGCATAGATAAGATGCCCGTTTTTTCCACGTACAGGGATTTCCGCACCCTAGCTATAGTGTAGCCTGAGGAAACTCCGCAACCTAGCTTTAGTACATCCTACAAAAATCAGACATTTCCGCACCTTGTGTATAGGGAAACCTGCAAAAATCCTCTTTAATAGGGTTTTTACAAAGGAAAATACAACTTCTTCTCTCCGTAAAAGTTCTTCTCCCTTCTTTCTTCAGGAATTCAGGCCACTGACCCCTCTGAAGGCAACATACATTTTTACATCATTAACGGTCAAAGGGATGACGAAAATAATGTGTAACAGAAGGCTATCAACTTTGAAATGATTTTGTAGACATTGTTGCACAGAGAATTGGGTTTGAATTGGTCGAGCGAGCAAGGATTATCAGATTTTGGGATTAATGCTATAAAGGTAGCATTAAATGCAGTGAAAACACGACATGTCAATCTAGAGTATTCCACCATCCGTAAAAGATCATCCCCTAGAAAATCAAAGGCCTGGGCTTTTGTCCTTTTGGAAACTCCATGGAACGCTCATTAGCTCTTCTTTTGAAACTTATGCCATAAGTTTGTCATTCTCTTTCGAGTTTATAAACCCATGGAAAAGGCAAACACCCTGTAGAATAACATCGATGGTTGCTCACCAATCTTCTTGAAATAGATGTTTGAAATGAGTCATGCCCACCTTTTATAATCCCTCAAAATAAGTTGCCTTTGTGCCATCATGTTTGTCTATGGCCCAGATGGTGTTTATGGATATATGTCGATTTGCAATTTTTTGGAAAAATTTGGTGTTTTCATAACCAAGCTACAACGAGAGGACTCTAATTTTTATTCTCCACTCCTTTTCCTTATTTAGGAGTAGTTTCCTTCTATTCTTCTCAAGAGATTTTATCTCTTCCTTTAATTGATCTTAGAAAGGCTCTTGAACTTCTCTCTCTCCCCAATATTTTATCCCTGATTCAATGTCCTGAAGCTCCCGATCTTCCCCTTTCCTCCTTTCATTATTCCAAGCCACTGCAACTCCCTTGGCCCTTTTTAGATTTTCAAGGAATTGAAGAGGGGACTCCAAGAGGGCGGGATTATAGGGCACCCAAGAGGATTTAATGGCTTCAATGAAGGATGGATCCTCCAACCAACTTGGGTTTAATTTAAAGGGGTTAGGGGGCTTCTTTGGGCACAAAACTAGATCAAGAATAATTGGATTGTGGTCCGAATCCCCACCAAATGAAACCCACTGACATATTCACAAATTTTATTTGAGGAAGGAATAAAAAAGAAGAAAATGATCAAGGTGATTTTCCACTTGAGCATCCCTTGAACGCATGTTCCTCCAGGTAGGGGCGTATCGAGTCAATTGAATGTCTATAAGGCCAACTAACTCCAATTTTTGAATAATTTTTTTTGCAAGGGGATCCAGATTTGTTGCTGTCCCCCAGAGCTCAAAAGCACCCAATGTGAAGTTTAAGTCTCGTTAGCACACTTTTCCACCCTCCAATCAGATTTGATATAAGTGTAAATCAACGATGGAAAAGTGGCTAATTCAAGGAGAGAATGCCCCAATTGTCAGATGCAAACCTCCTCCCCATTCAGGTTAGTGTGTACCAACCTCAGGGGGGAGTCCCTATGTACCGAGTTGCTGATTTGGATGTGATTTTCTGCAAATGAAACATGAAAAACATCAACAAATTTGTCTTGGAAAATGTGTAAAACCTCACCCAAGATGTTAGAAAAAGATAGTTTTTTAACTTGGAAGGATCCCTGCAGTGTTAGCGTTTGGAAGACAAAAAAAGAAGAGAAAACACACTTAAAAGATCGAAAATAATCACAATAAGAGGCTACAAACTACTAATCAATGCATAAAGTAAACGACAAGAAACAAAAGCTTGATACAAGCATAACACTTGTTTATTAATGGCTTGCCAAAGGGCTAATTGCACCACAATCGACAAGCACAAAAACTAGTAGAGGGGCTATCCTTGCACAAAGAACTAGAAGCTAGAATATAGAAGAATAAGAGAAGATAGAGAGAAAGTATGTATGTTGTCGCTGCAAAAATTTGTCCTCGAAAATTGTAGCTATCACTCCAATATATAGGCCCTAGAGGGTGCAATTCCAAAGAAAGACCAATGAGGGTGCACATGAGGATAAAGAAAGAACGAATGTGCATGAGAAAGAAAGAATGTGCATGAGAGGAAGAGTGGGAGTGAGGAGTGCACATGGGGAAGGGAAAACGAGTGGGAGAGAGAGTTAACTCCAATGTGTGAGAGTATTGGGCGCATGAAGAGGTGCATGGGAAGTGAATGCACCTAAAATATAGGGAGGAGGCGCACAAGAAGAGAAAGCATGGAATAATGGGAAGTTATATCACACACTTGGGGGTTTGATAGGTTAGAGAGGTGCATTAGAAGAAAGATGCACTAGGAAATAGGGGAGAGAGGGAGAGTTAGAGAGGTAGAGCATGGGAGAAGAGGGAATTGATAGAGGGAATGTGCCACACGTGTGAGGAAAGAGTGGAGAGAAGGCACACTTGAGAAGAGACAATATGTAAATAGGAGAGGGAGACATGTGCCTTAGGGTTTAAAGAGGATGGTAGACGCATGGAGGAAGGAAATGGAAGGGATTACGCATGAAGGAGGCTAAAATTGGCCAAGGAAGCCATGCTTTTGGGTAAGAGGGGAGTTGCACCCTATTTAATAGGGAATCAATGTGCATAAATGAGATATAAAAACTCTTAATGCATGAAAAATGAGATAATGACGAGTGCCAGGAAAGAGGGTAAGTTAGGCTTTAATTAGCTCAAATACACCCAAAGAGACATGACACCTCATCCACAAGCCCTCCTTTATTAATTAATTCCCCTTATTCTCTTTACTCCTTGGAAAGTGTGCCCCCTCATTAATAAGGCCACGCAGATGCCATGTCACATTGTATCACTGCCAAATGTTGACCTTGCCACTTGTCACCTTTGGAGGCAACCACCCTTGCTATAAATAGAAACTGCTAAAAATAGGGGTTCGACCCTAAAAAATAGGAAACTGCCAAATATGTCTAGGATGACTAGGAGACCACCGCCATGTGTCAAATGTCCAAAGATAGACACTGCTAAAAATAGAATATTGCTGCATGTCCATGATATCATACTCATTAGATTCAATTTTTCGTGGGGATTCCAAATATGCAATCAGAAATGACATGTGATCCTTGGTGCTCCACCTGCAAAAAATAGAAATGCTGAAAAATCACCCCAGGAAAAGGTCCAAATGACTCAGAATGTCTCAAGGATCAATACTGTACGCTCATAATCATGATTTGAGGCACGGAGCTCAACTTGCCAAAAATACTACATGATCCCCGAAAAAAGTGTCATTGGGTTTAGAATCACGCATAGATCACTGTACACTCAGAAATGTCATATGAGTCTCCAATGACTATCTCCTAAAAAGTGGGGTCACCTGCTATATATAGAAATCTCTCTCAAATCCATGTGAAACTATGCTAGCTCTATCTTTGAAGCAAAAACAACCACAAACTAGTCCTACACCTATATTTGATGGGAACCAACCTATGACTCACACAAGTGCTCAACCTGGGAAAAATCTCTGAATGCGAGCCCAAATAGTCTATGTTGGCTTCTAACCCTTTGGATTTCCAAGGAGGAAAAATCCAAGGGTTAACAAGCCCCCACCCAGAATCACCAACCCAACCTTGATGAAGGAGAGATTTCAAGCCTGTTCCCCCAAAAATTTATTGTCGGAATAAGGACCATAAATGTTGAGGAAGAGAAAGTCAAATTGAGCTTGCTAGAAAAGAAAGAGAGTTCCAGGCTTGATTGGATAGCCCATGAATTTTGTAAGTTTAGTTTCAAAGTCTTCCAAGAATTCCACCTGAACGACCTGTGGTATCTGAACCCAAGAAGTCCCAACCACGCAGTGTGGAGGAAAGGGTTTTTGTAGCTCGATCTCTATCCATCATAGTCTCTTGTAACATCATAATTGAAGGCTTCTGAAAGGGACTGGTCAACCCCCGTCAGTTTACAGATANGGGGGGGGGTGTCGGGGGTTGATGCTCTAAGGGCCCTACAAAGATATTTTTGACGACCAAAATGGACTACCGAAGAAGCGTGCTGCTGAGCTATAGAGAGGAACGATTTTATGCCTCTGTGAGCAATTTTTTGCCCTTTTTCCTCAAAGGATCCAATGCCATCGTCAATACCCAAATTTGAAAGGATAGAGCAATGAGATTGGAAACAAAGGTTATATTTGGGAGGAGACGTAGGGCAAAACGATAGGGGGAGGGGAGGGAAATCCCAGGGTAACATAGAGTGAAAGGGAAGGGGAGGGAAATCCCGGGGTAACAAAGAGTGAAAGGGAAGGGGAGGGATATTTGAAGCATGATTAATATCAATTTGTTTTGCTAGAGGAATAAGGGGTGTGGGTTGAGGACCCATGAGACCATAGAGGCTAGAGAGGAAATTGATACCAGGGCCTAACACTGACTTAGAGATGGAATCCCTAGAAAGAATGAGACACAAATCTTCAACTTTTAATAGATCAGCGAAGGTTGAGGATGGAATAGAATTACCCAGTAGATCTATAGGATCAAAAGGAGAAGCGGGGGGCTTGCGTGCTTCTGAAATGGCCTTAGACGCTTTTACTTTTTCTGTATCAGAAGTTGTCGAAGATTGATATTGAGTCGGAGGACTTGGGGGATGATCACTCTGCAACACCCCTTGATCCTTCCGAACCCAGATTCGACTCTTCACATTCCTAGACCATTCCTTTGCTAGATGTCCATAAAAGTGACACTTCCCACACCGAAAAGGAATACCTTCATAATCCAATTCTCGACGATAGACCTCATCCCTTCTTTGAATAATGATAGTGTCCACTAGACCAACACACAACTTTATCCTCACCAAAATATGAGCCATACCCATATACCCTGTAGATTGATAAGAGATATCCGCTTTATAATAAAACCCTAATGCATTTCCAATTTCACGAAAAAACATCTTCAAACTAGAAGAGAAACGACTAACCTGACAGACATAGCTAGATTGAGGTTATTTCTAATCTCTCTGATTTTGCATCAAAATATACACTCCATTTCTTTAAGAAAAGATCTTGTGCTCCCCAGCTCCACCAATTTTCAGGATAATGTCTGCGATCGATCCATTTCTTAGCATCCATCCCATCTATCCTTTGGCCAAAACCAAGCTTTTTGTTTCATATCCCACCGAAGGCCCAAAATTTTGAGCTGTCCAAGATTTTGAAGTTTTCAATGACATACACTTGGTTACGAAACGACCCACTAGAGCCATGGATTGCATATTTGCAATCTCATGCAACTTGGCGTTTTCTCCTAGCACTAGATTGGTGCAGACAACCTTTCGCTTCACACATTTCCTGCTAATCTTCCTTCTGCCATAATATCAGAGGAGGGTTCGACTCTAGAAGAGAAAGGTTTCTGTGGATAACCACTCATCAAATTTTCTGAGAGGAAGTTTACAATAAAACCCTTTTCTTGCGAATTTTCCACAAGTGGCGGCCTTTAGGGTTTGAGGGTGTTGTCTTGCTCTAGAGGGCGAGAGTCCTCAACAATTTTGGATGTGCTTTGAACATCCCTCGAGGAACAATGAATACTATCCACATAAGGTAAGAATGGAGGAAAGATTGTAGACGCAGAGAGATAGATACCTTCATTAGACTAAATTTCCAAGGTATTAAGGACGGGGGTGGGAACTGCCCTGTGCACCAAAGACAATAACTCCCCAACATGTTTGATGATAGTTGGATGGTCCTCTTGAACGATTGGACATTGACCTTGAGAGAAACCCTGATGGTGAGTCCCTGTCAATGGAGAGGACCAAATAGACATGCCTTCATGAGGGTCTTTTGAATAATCAACCAAATCTTTTTCCATGTTGAAATGAAATCACCACGAAAGGAAATGCTAACCACGAGGTTGACTTCAGAGTATTGTGAAACCAAAACCCAAACCAAGTTTCTATGTAAACCCTCACCACAAAGCCATTCCTTGTATTCCTCCTCGCTAATCTCTATACTCTCTATAAATAAAGTAATGCATTGATTTAAAATAGTGACTAGAATTTAGATGATAAAATGTTTTACAAAAATGTATAATATATATTAATAATAACAAAAAGTTAAGAATTGTGATTAAGTTTATAGACGTGGGTAAAATGATAAGGAAATTATATTACTTTATTTTTAGATTATCATTTTTATATCAAAATGTAATGAAAATAAAATATAATTAAATTGGAAAGTTGGAAAAATAATTATATTATAAAATTGAATAAAGTTATTCTTAATATAAATTTAAAAATATTTGTTTTCACTTTTTTTCATAATTTTTTTATATTACAATATAATTTTATTTATTTTTTATATTTTAAATTTCTTTCAAAATAAACTGTTGATCTAAAAAAATTCTTAATTTAATTCTTAAACAGGACAGTTTTTATTATTATTAATAATTTAATATATTATTCATCAATCCAATTACCGACAGTGTAAATTTTAAAATATGACATGCTTGATCGTAGTTGGGCAAATTACTCATGATCAGAAAAAGTAAAATGCCGAATATTGATAATTGACTTCAACAAGTTTGCGTAGAACTTCCACTTTCATTGACAATCTTTTTATTTCCATTTTGAGAAAAACTTGTATTTAAAAGATTTAATTTTTCAAAAATTATTAATTCAATAAATTTGTGTATCTATATATATAATTTTTTTTTTAGGATATGTCATTTGTCATTGAACTGGACAACATAACAATCATTCCTCTTAATGTGAAGCAAAACATTACTATAACTTATATATACAACTTTATAAATTGAATTTTTATATGATATTTGGTTAAATGTGCACATGGTTGCATAATTTCTTTAATTATACAACTTCATAAATTATAAATTGATTTTTTATTAATTATACAATTTCATAAATTGATTTATTAATGTGGAGCAAAACATTACTATAACTTATATATACAGCTTTATAAATTGAATTTCTATACGATATCTTGTTAAATGTGTACATGGTTGCATAATTTTTATAATTATACAACTTTATAAATTATAAATTGATTTTTTTTTTAATTATACAATTTTATAAATTGATTTTTTAAAATTATACAACTTTTTTTTTTTTTTTGTAAGTGAGTGTGAAAACCTGTATTATTGAAAGAAGTTATGATACAAAAAAGGTAAGGGGAATCCCTTGATCTGCCAAAAAGGAAACCAGATCAGGGATCTTGGAGTTGCGCTGTCCGACATAGCATGGGGAGGGCTGGACCGTCACCATGGGAAACCGACCCAGTCCTCCATAAACCAGTTTGAAGACGAAACCATAACATATACAAAAAACATAACCAAAAAACAGGGGTAGCTCCTATACTGAAAACACCTTGACTTGGGGCTGAACTTGCATTAGTCGAGGATGATGGGATGTCTTGCGTTGCCATCCTTTCTTGCCTCGTTCTCCTTCCTCTGCTCCACTGTGCACATCTTCCTGATACAAGTTGGTGTTCCGCTCCGGTCTATTGGAGTGATTTCCATGTGGTGGACATAGCGTAAGTAAAGGTGGAATTGGCCTGCCATTCGTTCCATTTTATCCTTTTGGCTCCTCTGGTCCCCAACTAGTCTTTTTGCACTGGCCTCCAGGTTGCTAAGGTGACTGAGAATTTTTGTGAGCACCTTCTTGTGGTCCCTGATAGCCTCCCTACGGGTCTCTTTTCGGTCAGCATTCATCTTGCCTATCAACATTTTTGTTCGCCAGGCCTCCTCCATCGTTTTGTGGTAGAGGGTTGTTCTGGGCTGCATAGCCCATGGGTCCTTTAGCCCATCTGCTTCTTGAATTAGTTATGTCCAGGCTTTTCCCTTGCGTGTGGTGTTGATTTCTCTCTCCCACCTATTGATAATCGCTTTTCCCTTTGGATCGACCTGCGTGAGGAAGGTACCCTTGGCGTCTCTGGTCGCTTGCTCCATCCTTGTGATCCTTCGGGAACTTGTCAGAGGTTCTTTTCCTTGGGGGCCTCTCTTACTATGGGTTTTCTTCATTCTTACCATCTCGGCTTGCTTGTGGTGGTTTTTGTCTTGGGTTCTTTTCCTGTGCCTATTCTCCCCTTCCTAGTATGTAAGATGGGCTCTGTAGTTGCTTCTCTCCGGTCTGTGGCTATCCTGGTGTTTCTTCTTTTATTAGCTGCGAGCTCATCCCAACAATCATGGACCGCTCATAAAGGTGTACCTTCTTGTCCTTTTTCACAATTTCAGAGTGTGTGCTCTTGGGAGCCCTGTCATCTCTACGCCAATCCTTTGCCCTGCACGCTGTACGAAAATCATTACCCCTCCTCGTATCTGTACTTGGGTGAGCTGTACCCATACTCGGCCATTGGGAACCCTTTTGTCCTTCGTCCTTTGCCGCCTGCTGATTAACTTTTCTGCTTTCCCACAGGCAACCCCTGTAATTCTCCCTATGGACAGTACCGTGGTGTCGTACCTTTGCTTGTTGTGTGACCTGGAACTGCATTGTAATTCGTGTTTGGGTGGTGAGCTATCGGATTCTGCTTGGATCCTACGTGCATGTTAGTTATTTCTACACCTCCATCCTCAATGTGGTCGTCTGTACTTTGGCTGCCGTAACTGTCTTTTCTCACTAGTTGGCTGCAATCAATTCAGAACTGACCATTCAAAATGTTACTCTAGACAGTGTCCAGTTCTGGTCCTTCCTTGCCGACCCCCTCATTAGCGATTCTGTTTGCTAGTCCATTTGCCGACCTCCGTACCCAGCGCAACTCCACTGTGATCCCCGTCCGCAAGTGGTCCTGAATTTTTTGCAAGGACTGTGCCAAGTGCCAGTGCCTCTGAATTTTTCCCACTCTGGTACCATTTTGGAGTCTCCTTACTGTGTTGATAACCAGTGTGGAGTCTCATTCCACTATGACGTTTGTCATCCCTTCCCGACTTAGAATCTCGAGGCCAGTCTCCAGGGCTCCAAATTCCGCGACGTTGTTGGTTGAGTTTCCCAAACTCCCAGCGTACAACCGAATGATATTTCCTTTATTGTCCCCGATTACTCCTCCCATTCCTGTCCGTCCCGGGTTACCTTTCGACGCCTAGTCGAAATTCATCTTGAGGGAGCCTACTGGCGGGGGTTTCTAGTTGCGCTCACCTACTTGGAGTTGCGGTGTCCGTCTTAACTGATTGGGGTTGCATCCGTCTTTCAGGGGGAAGGCTTCTAGAATGCGGGAGTCCTGGTTTATGAGTTGCGCTCCTCCTATCTGGCAGTTGCGGCTCTGTACTGTTTCCTTTGTCATGGAGATTATTTTTTCCTTGATCTTCCCTTCTAACCAACTTTGGTTCCTGAAGATGCGTCGGTTCCTTTCCTTCCATATTTCCCATATGATCCTTCCCGGGATGAGGGTCCAACAGAGGTTCACCTCTTCATTTTCACTGTAGTTCTCTTTCCAAGTATTGATAGTTGCGGAGATGTTACCTCAGATACTATTTGACTGTCGAAAGATACCTGTCGCCTAGTCCCAGATTTCTGCTGTGTAGGTGCATTCGTTAAGGAGATGGTTCATTGTTTCTTCCTTGGCTTGACAGAGGTGACATCTGGAAGGACCTATGAATCCTCTTTTCCTTAGGTTTTCCCAAGTTAGAATTCAGTTGTGGAGTATTAACCTTGTGCGATCAGCTCTTGTTGGAGTGCCTCCCTGTCATGTTTCTCCATTTTGGGTTCCTGTTGCCAGAGGTCCTCCCAGAATTTGGCTGTTCTGCCATTCCTGACTTCCCAAAAGCTGTATATCTGAATCCAGGCTTTGTTGCGCTAGGCTAGGTTCCATATGGCTGAACCTTCCCTGATGCCTCCGAAGCGTATTCTGTCCTGGTCGCTTATGTCCAGGGCATACTTTGCCTTCCACAGGTTTACCCATGGTGTAGTAGTTTCTTTGACTCAATGCCACCAGAGTTTCGCCCCGTAGGCATAGTTGGTCACTTACGGGTCTTGTAGCCCCAAACCTCCTTTGCCTTTTGGTTTATAGACCTTTTCCCAAGCCCCACTAGGGCCCATTTTTCCCTTGTTTTTTCTCCTTGCCACAGGAAGTCCCTTTGGATGGTTCTTATTTTTTGTAGAATCCCCTTGGGGGTTGGGAAAACGGACATCATAAAGGTTGGAATTGCTTGCAAAACAGACTTGGTCAAAATAAGTCTTCCGGCTAGGTTGAGGGATATGTACATCCAATTTTTCACCCGTTCCTATAATTTGTTGATTATTCCTTCCCAAGTGGACATTTTGTAGGCTTTGTCTGTTAGGGGTATGCCCAAGTACTTAGTTGGGAGTTCTTTGCGTTCAAAGCCCAGAATGTTGGCCAAATTCCTTTGGATTGAGGGGTTGGTATTGAAGCAGAAGATCGTAGACTTGGAATGGTTGATCTATGCACCCGAGGCTTCCCTGAAATCTTCTAGGATTCGTTTGTAGGATTTTGCTTCCTTGATCGTGGGTATGCCATGAAGTAAGGTATCATCCATGAACTGTTGGTGCGTGGAAGTAGGGAAATTTTCGTAAGGTTTGATACCTGTTATTTCACTTGTTACAGTTGCGCTTTTAATGCTTTGACTGAGACCTTCCATCATCAGAATGAAAAGGAAGGGGGACACGTGTATCCTTGTCTGATGCCTCTTGTGGGCTAGAAAGGTTTGGCTGGGGCTCCATTTATTATTAGTGAGTAGCTTGTTGTGGACACTAGGCTAACTATCCAGTTGATCCAGTGCTGGGTGAAACCAAAGGCTTCCAAGGTCTTGACCATATAGTGCTAGTTAATTTTGTCATAAGCTTTTGCTAGGTCCAGTTGTATTATCATTCCCCCTCTCTTCTGAAGCTTCAGGGTGTGGATCAACTCGTGGGCATGGATAATATTTTCCATTATCTGTCTTCCTTCCATGAAGCCTGTCTGTTCTTGTGAGATCAATGAGGGTAGGAGGGGTTTCAATCTTTTTTCTATAACTTTGGAGATTATCTTATAAACCACATTGCACAGTGCTATAGGTCTGTAACGATCTGGGGTTTTGGCTTCATTTTCTTTGGGATTAGTGTAATCATTGTAGCATTTAACGCTTTTAGAATGGAGGCTGACGTTCTAGAGTCTTCCACTACCCTATAAACGTCTTGTCTGACAGTTTCCCAGTAGGCTTTGAAAAACTCCATTGTGAAGCCATCTGGACCTGGGGCTTTCCCGTTGGGCATCTCCTGGAGTACTTGGTCAATTTCCTCCTCCACAATGGGTTTGTTCAGGTTGTTATTTTGTTCCTCGGTGACCAGGCGGGGGATATGATGGATTATCCTTTGTATGGCCTCCGTTTTGTCCTGGTTGGGTTCCTGGGCTATCCCGTGGAAGTGGTTTACCAGAGTAGTTTTGATCTCCTTATGTGACTCTCTCTCTATTCCGTCCTGGTCCTTAATCTTTAGAATTTTGTTATGGGCTCTTCTGGCCATGGTTGTTCTATGAAAAAACTTGGTGTTCCATTCTCCTTCCTTTATCCATCCGATACATGAATTTTTTCGCCATAGTGTTTCTTCCTGTTGGCATCGAGCTTCCCATTCCTGGGTCATCCAGATCTCTTCCTTTTTTCGTTCCACCGTATAGCCCTCTGAAATGCAGTTTTCCTAGAGTTTTTTCATTTTTTCTTCTATGTTGTTTTTCTCTTGGTTTATGTTCCCAAAAGTGTCCTTGTTCCACTCCTTGAGCCTATATTTGATATAGTTTAGTTTCTTATAGAGTTTGAACATCCTTGTCCCTTGCTCTGGTTGCTCCTCTCACCACCATTGTTTGATTCTTTCCTTGAAGGTCGGGTGTTCAATCCAGAATTTCTCAAATCTGAAGTGTCTATTCTTTGGTGTGGTTTGGAAGCCTGCTTCCAATTGCACTGGCCAGTGATCAAATCCCCCCAGGGGAGGATGTTGCAATCTAAGGTTAGCCTCTGCATAATGATTGACTTCGATACTAGGAATCCGTCGAGTCTTTTTGCTACCTGATACTGGTTCATCCGTTTATTGTTCCAGGTGAACTAACCATTATTAGTTTTGAGGTCTACCATCTCCGCTGTGTTTATGAGCTTTGAGAATTCTTCTGCATCCCTATCTAGTCTTCTTGTACCTCCTCTTTTATTTGCAAGTGACGTGATGATGTTGAAGTCCCCTGCCAGGATCCAATGGAGGTTGTTGGATCGGGTTTTAAGGTCTTATAAGTCCTGTATCATTCCTCTCTTTTCCTCTGACACCTGGGGCCCATACACATTAGTGCATAGAATCACCTCTGTGTTTCCAATGATTTGCATGCGAACCGTGAGGGTGTGCCTGGTCGCTTCGGCTGCTACTAGGTTTAGTACTTGTGGGTTCCACAAGGTGAGAATTCCTCTTGCCATTTGGTGGCCTCCGAAAACCACCATCTTGTACTTGTGCCATTGTTGTTTACTGATTTCCTCCATTCTATCTGTATTGCATTTTGTCTCTTGTATAAAATAGAGATCCGGTTGCTCTTGCTTTAGTCTATTCCTAAGGATTCTTTGCTTTCTCGGGCTGTTTAGGCTTCTTATATTCCAGGTTATAACCTTCATTTTAAACATGTGGGGGGGAGTTGGGGAAGAGTTTCTTGATCTTACCCGAGTTTATCAGTAGCACTCGAAGCTCCTGTAGGGCTATGCTATTTGATTTCCTGCCTTTTTTCCTCCGCGTTTTCTTGGGTGAGAGTTGTGGTTGTCCCTCGCCTGCTTTGATTCCTAAGTGTCCAATCTCCCTGTGTGTGCGCTTTAGTCCTCTGGCTTTGGCTTCATCCCTTAGGAGAAACAAGTACTGAATGCAGTCAAGTTGCTCTGTTGGAACATTGTCTACTCCCTGTCTTTTCCATTGCTCCAGTATGTTCGGGAGATCTATCCCTTCCCTTTCCACAAGGTCTCTGAGATCATGATCTTTTGTGCCTACTTCACTTGGGTTCATTTCCGCATCTCTCTCTGCTTCTTGCATGGGGGTGTTGTCGTCTCTGATTTCTCCATCCATTGGGGTTGCACAACTCCCCTGGTCCTTCTTGTTACTTGATCGATCGATGGGCTCGTTTGTTGCTTGTTCTCTGGTTTCTTGAGATTTTTCCGAATCCTTTTCGTTTTCTGCCCCTTTGTTGTTTTTGTCCCTTCCTTTCGTTTTATTCCGGGTCTCCGGGTTATTTCCTGCTAGGGTTTTGCTCTACTTCCGGGGTTCGGTTTTATAAACCCCTCGTCATCCTGCTGTGGTTTGGGGTTTTCCGCTTCTTGTTTTTTATTCAGAGGGAATTMTCTGATCAGGTGGCCATGTTCATGGCATCTTCTGCATATGAAGGGGATATGTTCATAATCTATGTTTTGGATCCATTCCTCATCCCTGAATTCCAGACTTATGGCTTCTGGGAGTGCTCCCGACACATCCATTTCTATGCAGATTCTTGCATAAGATGTATATCTCCCTTTTAGGGTGGCTTCTGAGGTCTTCACATATTTCCTCAGTTTGTTTCCTATTGATTCGAAAGTAGAGGGTAACCAATAGTCTAAAGGTAAGGAATAAAATCTCAGCCAGGCCGACACCTTTTTGAAAGTCTCTTTTTCTGGGGAGAAATTTTTCTTCCATGGTCGCAAGTACAGTGTTGGTGCAGCGTGGAAGTATGGGCCTCCCTCAAAAACTCTATCCCTGTCCTCCAGGTTCATGAAAACTGCTGTGAAGAAGCCTGTCAAGCCCAGGTGGACCTCCACTTCTCTGTTTGGCTTCCAATGGTATTTAATCCAGTTGCACAACGTTCTTTCTGTGGGCCACAAACCCATGAACTTACATATTAGCGCATGCATCTTCATCTGGTCCTTGTAGAGTTGCGTTTGCAGATCCTCCAGTATCACCTTGGGTATCATTGCTGTTTTGGGTTTGCACGGGTTGTGCCCTTCTGCTCCGTTGGGCGTCGCTGTGTCTTGCGCCTCCTTGTGACTTTCTCTGGCTTCTTCTCCCATGCACTCACTTCTGCCTTGGTTCCTTTCCTGACCTTTTTCCGGGTCTGATCTCGAGGTGCTTGTCACTGGTGTCTTGAAAACTACGCCTCTTGGCCCTTTCCCTTTGTCTACCACTACCTGTTTGTATGAGGGGGTACCCTTACCCCCCCCTTTGGTGCTCATGCTGTCCTCTGCTATGGCCGCAACTGTCAAACCCTAGCTTGTAGTTGCTCCGCTCTCAATCGTATTTTCGAGTACCTTTTTTTCTAAAATTATACAACTTCATAAATTGATGTTTTAAAAATATATTGTTATATGTTTAATTTAGCATATTGGTTGAAAACCCTTTAAAAGTAGTTTTATTTGATTGATTTTTAAGTAAGATCTAAAATTGTTTTTAATTGATTAAGGGTATAACTTTTTTAAATATAAAAAAGTTAAAAGTTGGTTAAGAGTTCAAAATCCAAAGGCATTTGATATTTGGTAGGAGCAAAACTCTCCCACCTTATCATTCCACTCGCATAGTTTTCCTTCAATAATAATGATGAGTCAACTCATATTTGCTAATACCAATTAATAATAATTATCTTACTACCAATTGACAATTGAATTATGATAAGTTTTAAGAAAAAAAATAATCCTACTTAATAACTTTCTTCTTTGTTAAAAAAAAAAAAAAAAAAAAAACCAATTTAACAAATCCTATCTTTTATTTAGCAAACAAACTCTATCTTTTATTTAGCAAACAATCTGTACACAAACTAATTTCACTTAATAAAAAATGTTTGACATATAATACATTGAGTTTCTATTTCATTCAATATGCGAATATTTCTAAATTACCTTATACTTAAATATAAAGAAGAATTTGCATAGTTTGTAAAAATGAAAGCTAATATTTCTAAAGCACCTTCTCTTTAAATATAAAAAAGAATTTGCATAATTTGTAAAATTGAAAACAATACCAAGGATTAAGTAAGTGTAAAAATAACTATAATTTATAAAAATGAAAACAATACTAAGGATTAAGTAATTTTGAAAAATAACTATATAATATGTACACAATAAATGTAAACTATTCCCATGTTTAAGTAGTTGTAAAAACAACTCATACACAATAAATGCAAGACATAATAAAAGCAAGACATGATATAATAAAAAGAATATCCTTGCAAAATCTCCTCTCATATTGTCACCTCCCACTTAGGATCATAAACACATTTCGCTTTGCTTATCTCTCGTTGGAAATTATGGCCCCATCCCCTTTCATTTGAATTCTATTTAGCAGTAGTACGCTTTCGCAAATTATTGAAGAAGCCTAGAGTCTTGTGATTGTTGGCTCTTCCTCTAATGTATGGTTTTCAAAGATTAAATCCCTAGTAACCGGACATAACCATTTCAATTGCAAGTCTCTTACATAGAAGTGACCCAGCCTCTATGGAAGCCACGTAGTTCATGCTTCAATCCATTCCCTCCTTGATAGATAATAGATTCCTAATATGAAGGATAATGGAAGAAAGTATCAAGGAAATTTGGGACTTTGATATCAACAAAACATTTAGACCTTGGTTTCACAATTTATCTCTATCATCCCGATTTTTGTAGAATGTTGAAAGGATTTAGAAAAGAGCTTAAAGCGGGGGGAGGGGATGAATTCTTTCCTTTTGGCTCTTATTTCCAAATAATCCAACCCAACAAAGTTTCCCAAATTCTACTAATGACTCTTATAAGTAGTTGCAAATACACTGAATGTCCTTTCAAATTAATTTTGGAAGAGAAAGGGGGGTTTGTTAAACAAATGTAGATAATTGATAATATCATTTTAGGTTAGGCAATGATACATTCATGATAGATAAATAAGGATAAAGGTATGGTGATAAAGTTAGATCTAGTGAAGTTCTGCGGGTTAGCTAAAGTGGTTGAGGGTTGTAAATTACAATTAAGATGTCTCGAGGTCAAGTCTTCAGGTAAACTATCTCTATGATATGATAGTACTCAATGTTCTTGTCGAGTTAGACATAATATAGTCCATGTTCACAGTTTACCCTGGTTACCATCCATTACAATAGTGAGTCTTCAAAGGTTTTTTGTATGTGGTTACATGTAAAAGAAAAAAAGTTAGATAGCATGAATGCAGTTGATAGGGTAAGATAGTTTTCTTTTTGATGTTCTTAGAAAATTTGGATTCAATAACCAGTGTGTTGGATGGGTTCAAGCATGTATGGGCAAGTCATGGAACACTCTGCTTGTAAATGGTCGATCAACTCAATTATTCCAAGGATCTAGAGGCCTTAGACAAGATTTATTGATTCCCCCCTCGCTTTATAGATTGATTGTAGAATCGATTCGTGGAAGGTTTGAGGTAGAGTCAATAATAACATTTCTGGAGTGAAAATAGTGGGGGAAAAAGCAATCAACCACTCATAATTTGTTGACGATACTCTTATTATTGTTGCATTTTCACTATGCTAGGCTCAAGCATGACGTTTATTTCATTTAGCATGTACTTGAACCATAAACAAATGCAACTACACCATACACAAGTGCTGCAATAACCAAGATCACAAGAAGAATTACCATGCACAAGAATACAATAAATATCCTGGGAAACCCTTCTACTCAAGGGAAGAAAACCCAACAATCCTTTGCTATATTCTCAAGAGAAGATCATCCAACCATAAAACCCTAATGCACACAAGAGGGTGCTCTACAACCTTGAAACTTGCGCCCAAGAGAGGTGCACACTTCAGCCTTAAATTGTTAATATATTTAGACACTTAAGAGTTAGTTAAGATCTACTTGGTCTAATATGTCGTTAGGTAAAAGTGTGTTTCTTTAGTATGCATTAGTATGCATTTGTAGTTAGGAAATCCGACGGTCACGATATGTTCCCGACATAGAGTGATCCGACGGTTCATACTCTCCTCGATCTTAACGACCATTGATCCATGGCTTAACACCCGATTGGTCCATGATCTCTATTTAAAGAGCATGGAGGGTCATTTTCCGATAATCGATTGTGAGAAACTCTCTTGTAAAATCTCTCTGTAATCTATTTCTTTCCATTAATAAACTGCTCCAAGTGGCCGCATTGGCTGGGGCGGTGGATGTTTCCCCGTAGGGGTTTTACCAAGTGAAAACATCGGTGTGTTGATCTTTGATCTGGTTATGTGAGTGGTTACTGAAGGTTTTCATCCTATGTTGGAATACCTATGTTTTCAAACATGGTATCAGAGCCTGTTTGAAGACCCACTCCTATTGTAGATCAAGATCGTGAAGCTGAGTTGCCTCATCTCCATTTTCTGTCATTTCCGTACATTTATGGGCTGAGAGGAATGTTCCATTGTGTCCAGAGCACTCATTTGAGTTAGGAACACTTTTTGTTTCACTCGAAAAGGTTTCTGTTTGCCCAAGATACGACCATTACAGTCATATCCAGAGGTATAAAGCCTGAATACACATTTTTAAAATTTTTGCAAAGTTTTATTTTGGTTTTATTTAAGTTTGATATTATTTGTTTCCGGGTTGCTACTCTTTTAGATCTGTGTATGCTCTTTTCCCCGTGCCCTGTGCGATCTCGTAAAATCAGAAACATATAGGAAAAGGTGCATCTTTCGGATAAACTATAACCGAGATCTAACCCTTGTTGTCATCGAGAAGCGAAATTTTTTTCTTCTGTGAAAAGAGTTTTTTTTGAGCACGCTCTCCAAGGTCATCTTCAACAACAACAACAACAACACCAATCCTCCTTATGAACATTACAATATGTTTTGCTAGACCATTTGGTTAAAAGTTGCCTTAGTAAGTAAGAGGTCTTGAGTTCAAGTCTCTCTTTTGTTATCTTTTTTGAAAAAAAGTTCATGCTAAAATTGTAAAGTGTATTTCACTTCAAGTATAAAAGTGAATCACTATAAGTAGCTTTAATATTTTATTTTAGAGTTATTTATTTTGCATGCAACTTTTCTGTTATAAGGTAACTTCATTGTAAAAGTGATCTCCACTTCTCTTTATAAAAGTGGGTCACTTCATAAAGCAACTTACACTATCATGTGGTCATTTGGTTACCGTTTATGCCTTTTTAAAAAAAAAACACAACTCTCACATCGGAAGTCCGTTTTCAGTGTCGTTTTTTCTAAAACCACTTAACGTTTCGAGCTGTTTCCATCCAGATCATCAGTTTCAGTTTTTAAATCCATATTGTTTTCATATTTAATATGGATTCTCCAAGTAATATATTGCTTACCAACAACAACTACTTCCAATGGAAATCTCATATGGAAGATTTATTAAGAAGTAAAGGCTTGTACCAGATTACCTTGGGAAAGGAAAAAACACACACTGATGATGATAAGAAAGTCAAATGGGCTAATAGGAGTGACGAAACACATGGACTAATCATAATGTCCATCTCTTCTGATTTAAGGTACCACATTTAAGAAATTGATGACCCCGAAGAAGCTTGGGAAAAGATTGAATCTGTGTTTGGTAAACTCAATATTATTTGAGCACAACAGTTAGAAAATCAAATACTGACCTTGATTCCAAGTGATTTTTTTTGCCTTGGAGACTATCTATCTAAGTTTAAAAAACTCAGAATTTTATGTGAAGAATGTGAGATAAAAATGAAGGAAGAGCGTTGCATCTATCTTATTCTTTTTAAGCTAGGTAGTGCATATTATGTGTTTGTATCTACCTTTTATGCCATGAGAGAGGCTCTAGGGAAATCTTATGAAAAACCCACTCTTGAGTCCTTTTGAGCTGCTTTGATTAGAGAGGAAGATAAGCATGTACAACTTGGAGTGATCAACACTGCAGGTACCTCCAACAAAGCCCTAGTTTCCCAGCAGAAAGATAAAGACAAGTATCCCAAGAAGCAACATCCTCGCTACAACAACAAGCAACATAAGGGTCCCAAACCCAGTCAGACAACTTCCGCTCCTAATGGTGACAAAGGAGAAAAATATAAAAGTAAGAATACTAACAAACATTGCAACTTTTGTTAAAGATGGTCATGATGAGTCCAAATGTTTCAAGACGATGGCAGCTTTAGAAGTAGCGATGAATAAGCACAACATTAGTATTGATTCTACTTCTTCTTCTTCTTCTCATGGACATGCATTTTCTGCTTCTGGTTTCTCCTTCAATACAAATTCTACTTCTACTTTTACTTCTGATGAGTGGCTTATTGATTCTGGAGCATCTTATCACATGGCTAATGATAGAGCCATATTTTCCACTCTAAATGAATGTAACACCAACAAAATATTTGTTGGTGATGATAGATCTCTTAGTGTTGAAGGATCTGAAACAATTCAAGTAGAAAATGGTCATTTCAATGATGTATTATGTGTTCCAAGTCTTTCTTGTAACCTTATATCAATCTATCAAATCACTCATTCAGGTGAAGGTAAAACCGTAGAGTTTTCACCTCACCAAGTTGTAATCAAGGATCTAAAAGATCCTAAGCATGTTCTTGCAACTGGAATTGCTGATGATATTACCAGGTTGTACAAATTTGACAACTTTGGGTCATCATCTTTTTCATCAGTGCTTGTTCCTCATAGCGATGACTTGAGAAAACTTTGGCATGAGCGGTTTGGTCATCTAAACTATCGCTCATTGCAACAACTATGTAATCAATAGATGGTGACTGGTCAGATGGTGTTTGTGCCGGTTGTGTTCTCGGA
Source organism: Picea engelmannii (assembly GCA_009831015.1). Taxonomy (NCBI): domain Eukaryota; kingdom Viridiplantae; phylum Streptophyta; class Pinopsida; order Pinales; family Pinaceae; genus Picea; species Picea engelmannii. Next base: position 428,621 of record ML781437.1, read on the forward strand.
AAACTTCATCGGGACAGTTTTGACAAACGTGTCTCTTGGCATGCCTCAGGTCTTTTGCAGCTTGTTCACAGTGATTTGTGTG
>ML781437.1:429035-439153 GCA_009831015.1 Picea engelmannii
ACAAAATGGTGTTGCTGAGAGAAAGAACCACACATTAAAAGAAATGGCTAATTGTATGATCCAATCTAAGGGATTAAGTCTAAAGTATTGGGCGGAAGCCATCAACTGTGAAAATTACATAGTAAATCGCACTCCCACAAAGGCTCTTAAAGATATAACACCAAAAGAATCTTGGACTAAAATCAAACCAGATGTAAGTAACTTCCGTGTATTTGGCAGTATAGCATGGGCTCACATTCCCGATGAAAAAAGGAAAGCATTAAGGCCTAAAAGTGAGAAGTGTATATTTGTTGGTTATTCTGAAGATGTCAAAGGTTACAGACTTCTTCAATCACATTGTAATGAAATTATTATTAGAAGAGATGTTAAATTTGATGAGAATATCTTGGCCTGCGAGCCTAATTCGACGTTTGTGCCTTCTTTGGCATGCAAGCCTAATTCGACGGTTGTTCCTTCTTCGGCCTGCTAGCCATCTTCAACGTTTGTGCCTTCTTCTGATCTGGTTTCTTCTTCATATGATGACAATGAGGATGAAAATCCACCTCCGCCTGCTCATCTTCCTCCAGATGATTCCTTTGAACCTGAACCAACACCAGTTCCACTGCTTCCTAGATGGGTCTGTTCAACACGAGAAGCAACTGGTGATCTTGTCAGTGATCCTTTAGATTAGCGTCGAACACGTTCACAATTCCGGCGAGCCTCTTCTCTTTTGGCTCAAGTTTTAGAGACTCGTGATCCAGAGACATTTGCAGAAGCTTCAGGTCATCCAGATTGGGATACAACAATGAATGAAGAGTATTGTTCTTTAATGGCAAACGATACTTGGGATCTTGTACCTCTTCCAAAAGGAAGAAAACTTGTCATATGTAAATGGGTTTACAAAACTAAGTATGGATAAGATGGAAGTGTTGAAAGACACAAGGCTCGGTTAGTTGCCAAAGGATTTTCCCAAGTTGAAGGAATTGACTATAATGACACCTTTTCCCCTATAGCCAAAATGAATTCCATCTGCCTTGTTCTTGCCCTTTCCGCCTCACATAAATGGGAGGTCCATCAGATGGATGTTAAATCCGCCTTCTTGCATGGTGATTTGAAAGAAGAAATCTACATGGAACAATCTCCTGGCTATGTCCAGAATGACTCTAGCCTTGTTTGTCGCCTTAAGAAATCTCTTTATGGTCTTAAGCAAGCTCCCCGATCTTGGTATGCCAAAATGGAAAACTTTCTTATTGCCACTGGATTCTCTAGATGCCATTCTGATTCTAATGTCTATACCAATAAAGTAGGAAGCCATCTCATAATCCTTGTCCTTTATGTTGATGACCTTATCCTTACTGGTAGTGACTCAAAACTTTTAAACCATGTGAAAACCACCCTTAAGAAGAAATTTGAAATGATAGACTTAGGATTTTTGCACTACTTCCTTGGACTCCAAGTTTTGCAAACCAATGAAGGAATTTTTCTTTCTCAGTCTAAGTATGCTTGTGACCTTCTTCGTCACTTTCACATGGGTGATTGTAAACCATCTCCTTCTCCCTTCCAGTCTGGAGTCAAGCTTACTTCCACCTGTACTTCTCCGAAAGTTGATGCCACCCTGTACCGTCAGTTAGTTGGTAGCCTCTTATACTTGGTAGCCTCTTAGCCATTGGAAAGCAGATAAAAGCATACTTCGCTATGTCCATGGTACATTTCATTTTGGGATACATTACAGTTCAGGGGGACTCCTTTATTGGTTGGTTTCACTGATTCAGATTGGGCCTGTGACCCTGATGATAGGAAGTCTACTGGAGGTTATGTTTTCACTCTTGGTTCAGGACCTATCACTTGGGCCTGTAAGAAACAACAGGCTATTGCACTTTCTTCAGCAGAAGCAGAGTACCGAGCAATGGTAAATGCAAGTCAGGAAGCCTTGTGGCTTCGACAGATCCTTTCAGAGTTCGACCAACCTTTGGTGCAACAATCAAAGTTCCATCAAGCTCACCAAAGACCTAGTTCAATATCAGCGCAACAAGCACATCAATATACACATGCACTTCATTAGAAATCTCATTCATGATCAAGTTATTGAACTGCTCTTTTTCCCTTCAGAAGATCAAGTTGCAGACATTTTCACAAAGTCTCTTAGAGAAGCGAAGTTTTCCAAACTTCGATCTATGTTAGGCGTTCAAGAAGTTGTCATTAAGGGGGGATAGGCTCTAATTCCTCCTTCCTTCACCTATTGTGTCAACATTGTAAATCCTTAAATCCTATCCCAAGTTGTTCTTAAGGGGGGATGTTATGATATTTAGACACTTAGGAGTTAGTTAAGATCTACTTGGTCTAATATGCCGTTAGGTAAAAGTGTGTGTCTTAGTGTGTTTCTTTAGTATGCATTAGTATGCATTTGTAGTTAGAAAATCCAACGGTCACGATATTTTCTCAACATCGAGTGATTCGACGGTTCATACTCTCCTCGATCTTAACGACCATTGATCTGTGGCTTAACACCCGATTGGTCCATGATATCTATTTAAAGAGCATGGAGGGTCACTTGTCGATGATCGATTGTGAGAAAATATCTTGTAAAATCTCTCTGTAATCTCTTTCTTTGCATTAATAAACTGCTCCAAGTGGCCGCGTTGGCTGGGGCCATGGATGTTTCCCCATAGGGGTTTTACCATGTGAAAAAATCGGTGTGTTTATCTTTGATCTGGTTATGTGAGTGGTTACTGAAGGTGTTCGTCCTCTGTTGGAATACCTGTGTTGTCGAACATAAATACACTTGCTGAAATTCTGAAATTACATGTGTGAGTGTGTTTCCTCAATGGGGAAATCACCTCTATTTATACAAGACCAGACATAGAAATAGGTGCGTCTTTTGTCACAACAGGGCCGACCTCAATAACTCATAAATATAATTGATTATTACAATAAACCTTAATTATGTTTCACATATGGTGGGGTCGACTTGTACCCTTTACATCACAATTAGGGTTACAAGTAAATCTTACACTTAGACAATATATTTAGGGATCCACACGTCCACTAGTGCTCAACCACTAGGGACACGTCCACTTGTGCTCAACCACGGGGACGTCATACTCAACATGTATATATCTCAATCGAGTCCACATGAGAATCATCTGGAGTACCACATCGTCTCAACTCTCAGACAGAGGAGAACGACACACCCATTACATGGGCACACCCAACCACTAGGGGAAGACTCAATTCTCACACAAACGAGAACGATGCCCCATCACATGGGCATGCCCAACACTAGGCTCTCTCACAGGTTGAATCAACTTAGTCACAAAGGAGAATGTATCCTGGAGGATGTCTCATAAGGCTGCAATCATCAACACTCCCTCTCAGCTAGGGAGGCATTCTCCACCAGGCCAAGTCTCTCATGGAAGTACTCGAACTCCATCCTGGCAAGTGGTTTGGTGAAGACATCTGTAATCTTCTCATGTGTAGGAAGGTACTGCGCATGTACTGCTTTCCTCTACACCATGTCTCTGATATAATGACATTTTATCTCAATGTGTTTCGATTTATCGTGAAACACATGATTCTCAGAGAGCTTCACACAAATTTGGTTATCACAATGAATAATGGTAGGATCCATCTCATGATCAAGTAAATTTATAAGGAGCTTGTAAAGCCACATTGCTTTGCAGACTTCCACACTCAATGCTATATGCTCTGCTTCTACGGTACTCAAAGCCACATAGCTCTGTTTCCTGCTACATCAGGAAACCATTGTAGACCCCAAGGTAAAACAACAATAGGATGTGCTCTTCCGGTCCACTACTCTCGTTGCCCAATCTGCATCGACATATCCCTGCAATCTCATGTCTACACTGGCGGCATATCTCAGGCCATATCCAACTGTGTCTCATGGATATCTCAATACATGCTTCACTACTATCTAGTGAGTGTGTCTCGTCTGACTCATAAACTGACTAAGTACATTCACTGCATAACATATATCAGGTCCGGTGTTAACCATATACATCAATGATCCAATCAACTATTGGTATAAATGTGAATCAATCTCGCCTGAATCAATAGAATCCTTGTTCATTTTCTTCAAATCCATCACCTTCGCTGTAGGCATGGATTTACAGTCTGTCATACCGAACTTCTTCAATATCTCCACTGTATATTGTCCTTGACTCAGGAAAATCTCATCAATCCTCTGCCACACTTATAGTCCCAAGAAGTAGTGCATCTTACCCAAATAATTCATCTCAAATTCATAAGTCAATGCACGGTTGCATTCATCAATAAGTCTTTCTGAACCGATGAGGAATAAGTCATCAACGTACATGACCAAGATCAGGCACTCGTCACCAACAATATGATAATACATGTTTGGATCAACAACACTCTCACTGAAGCCCAAACTCATCAATAATCCATCCATCTTCTCGTACCAAGCATGAGGTGCTTTCTTTAGTCCATACATGGATTTCTTCAACCTGCACACATGATATTTCTTGTCATGTATCACGAATCCCTCTTGATGCTCGATGTAAACTTCTTCCTCAATCTCAGCATTGAGAAAGGCTGTCTTTACATCCATCTGATGTAGTTTCCAACCCATAGATGTAGCTAGTGCAATGATAGTACTGATGGAAGTGTATTGGGATACTGGAGCAAATGTATTTTCATAATCAATTCCCTCCACCTATGAGAATCCTCTGGCCACAAATCTCGCTTTGTACTTCTCGACACTTCCATCAGCTACATGCTTGATCTTATAGATCCACTTGGAAGTCACTACAGACTTCCCTTCTGGTCTTGGAACAATATCCCACACATCATTCTTCATGATGAATTGATACTCTTCTGTCATGGCATTTTTCCATACCTGCTGACCTGCTGCTTCTCCATGACAATAAGGCTCAGTATCAATGATGTGGCTCATGGATGAAACATAGCTCAAAAATCTCTGTGGTCTCTTTCTCTCTCGAAATGTGCCTCGAGGAGCTGGATGTCCCTCTGCCTCCTTAAGAGTATGTTAAGCCCAGGTAGGCCTTTTAAGGCCTATTTCAATGTATCCGGGGACATCAATTGGAGCAATTGGATCAACTGGATTGATTGGATCAATGGATGTCTCCCTTTGAACTGCTGAAGGGGAGAAGGTACTCTCTCTTCCTTCTTCTCAAATAGTTTGACTCTCTCTAAAGTCAGAAGGATAAACATATCTCCTGAAGGAATTGTGACATCATCCTTTTCCTGTGTTGCTATCCTGGAGACATCCCATGTCTTCTTAGGTCCTCTACTGCCTCTACAATACTTTGTTTGCCTCTCGTACTAGGATAATAACCAAGATGGCTTCCCATAGGAATAACAACCAAAATGGCCTCCTGTACTAGGACAATAACCAACCAAGAAAATTTGGACTCCCGTACCAGGGATAATGGTCCAATTCACGAGGGATCCCATACTAGGGATAATACCCTTCATTATCAAAATGCAAGCAACTACATGGTAATGATGAAATCAAATAAGGAATGTAGTACAAAGCTTACCTTAGTCTATAATTATGCTGAATCTTTCTTTTGGTCCTCAGAAGAATAAAGCCTCATCTTTCATGTATTCATATTTCTGAGGTGGTTCGGGATCAATGTTAGCATTGGAGACATGTTGTCTTCCTCTCTTCCTGGTAGGACAATTTCTTACAAAGTGTCCATACTTGTCGCATCCGAAACACTGGATCTTTGATTTGTCTTTTCTATGATCATAACCTGAAGTTGATGAAGTCTTCTCATATTTGAATGTTTGACTGAAGTTTCTTTTATTTCTTCCTCCTTTCTTTGTATGAAAGGTAAGAGAATGATTTTCATCATGAGGGGAGTCTTCTAATCCTCTGTCTATAAGTCTGATTTCCTCCTGGGTACAGTCTATACATAGATGATCAAAAGTAGGTAGTTCTTCTCTACCACTGATACTTTGAAGAAATGGTTCCCAATGTCTTGGAAGAGCATCGAGAGTGTCCAAGACAAGTTCTATGTCTGATATGATTTCTCTGATGGCACCTAGCTGATCTCTGATCTTTGACATCTTCATGAAGAAGGTAGCAACGATGTCATCTTTTGTCATCTTGATATTTTGAAGCTGACCCTTGAATGTAAGAGCTCTGAGGGTGTTGTTACTCTCAAACATATTCTTCAATGCTTCATACATCTCACGAGCTATCTTCAAGTTGGAAATACGAGGTAGGAGATGATCTCTCACTGAGTAGATGATTATCTTCCTTGCCTTGACGTCATCTTCCTTCCATTCTTCTTTCTCTTCATCGATAGCTATCTATGGTAAATCCTTTTGTATTACACTCAGTAGGTCATCCTCTTCCAGGGTGATCTGTATTCTTGAATTCTAGGAACTAAATTTTCTTGATCCATCAAGCCTATCTTCCACCAAGGTTCTGTTCTTCATGGTTTGTAGATTCTTCCACAAACCCTTAACAGTTAGGCTAGGAAACCTAATGACTAGGCTAGGCTAGTAATTTTAGGTTTCATTGGGCTTATGACCGCCAAATAAGCCTTGAAGGTTAGAAGAATATTGGTAAGCTTGAAAAGCTTCTTCAATGAGCTACATAAACCCTAAAACCAAAATTTCTGCAGAAAATTGCGAAATCCTAGGGATAAAAATCCAAAATTCTCAAAAATGCAATCTGAGGGTTGTTGGAGGTGCCCTGAAGGAGGCCGTACACTCCTATACAAGTTTTATCCCCAATTCTCAAGTATAAAGTGTTGAAACCACCAAATAAGAGAGGGACATACCTTTTTCTGGAAACCCTAGGAGGGCCGTACGGTAATGCAGAAATGAGAGGACGACTTGCTTGAAGCTTGTGCAATGGCTTCTTCAAGACCTATGCTCTGATACCATGTTGAATTTTCACTATTCTAGGCTCAAGCATGAGGTTTATTTCATTTAGCATGTACTTGAACCATAAAAAAATGCATCTACACCATACACAAGTGTTGTAATAACCAAGATCACAAGAAGAATTACCATGCACAAGAACACAATAAATATCTTGGGAAACCCTTCTACTCAAGGGAAGAAAACCCAACAATCCTTTGCTATATTCTCAAGAGAAGATCCCCCAACCATAAAACCCTAATGCACACAAGAGGGTGCTCTACAACCTTGAAAATTGCACCCAAGAGAGGTGCACACTTCATCCTTAAATACACTTGCTGAAATTCCAAAATTACATGTGTGAGTGTGTTTCCTCAATGGGGAAATCACCTCTATTTATACAAGGCGAGACACAAAAATAGGTGTGTTTATTGGCACAACATGGTCGACCTCAATAAATCAAAAATATAATTAATTCTTACAATAAACCTTAATTATCTTTCACATATGGTGGGGTCGATTTGTACCCTTTACATCACAATTAGGGTTACAAGTAAATCTTACACTTAGAAAATATATCAAGGGATGCACACGTCCACTAGTGCTTAACCACTAGGGACATGTCCACCTGTGCTCAGCCACAAGGACATCATACTCAACAGATCTCTATCTCAACTGATTCCACAGGAGAATCACATGGAGCACCACATTGTCTCAACTCTCACACAGAGGAGAACAATACACCCATCACACGGGCACACCCAACCACTGGGGGACGACTCAACTCTCACACAGAGGAGAACGATTCCCCATCACATGGGCATTCCAAACAATGGGATCTCTCACAGGTCGACTCAACTCAGTCACAGAGGAGAATGTATCATGAAGGATGTCTCATGACATTGCAATCATCAATAGTTATAGAGGGAGCTTCATTGATCATAGATCAGATATTTAAATCTCTGTTAGACTCATATTTGGATGACTCAAGAGGGAATGAAAACAATGCTAACGCAACTATGTTTATGGTTGGAATACTCCCACACAATCATGGAATCTAGTAGCCACGAAGCTTGGATTCTAAGTGCAATCACATTGGAGAACCTTTAAATCTCTAGGTATCCCAATAACACTTTCCCAACACAACGCAATGATTTGTTGCAAACTCTCCAAAAAATAAGGAAAAATGCTTAACTGGGGATCTCAATGGCCAAAGCCTGCAAGTTGGATGGTTCTCATGAAATAAGACCTATCAAATTTACCTATCTTTCTTAGCGTTGTCATGCTTTATGCATTCTCCAGGGAAGGAGATCAGGTGGTTTTTGGAAAGGAGGCAAGGCCAATATAAAAAAATTCCATCTAGACCATTGTCACATATCCAAAGCCCTATTGAGAGGGGCAATTTGGAAATTAGAGATCCATTGATATCAAATCAGGGCATGGAAGCAAATTTGTGGAGATTCGTGTCCAAAGAGGGTGGCATAGTGGGAAAAATTTCTTCGTTGTAAACATAAAAAAAAACAAAAAAAAAACAACTTAAAAAGGATTTTCATTGGTAGTGGTAAGATCCCCTCTATAGGGACTCCTCAAACTTGTGCCCCCCTCATTCAAAATCATTTATCATGGATACCAAGCAAAGGTAAACATATAATACTATGAGAAGATAGAATATTTGGGACCTCCACCCTTGATGCATGATGCATATCTCTTGGATATGAAACACTGATTGAAAACTCAAGGCATATCAACTCTTTTTGACTTATCTAAATGGAACTCAAGTTGGGTCAATGGATAGTCTAGAAACACTTCTAAGGCCCAGAAGCATTGAAGGATTATTGGGACAAGTTCTTATCATGTTTAAAAGGAGAAACAACCTTAAATAAAATAAAAAAATAATCTCAAGGATGGGGACCCCGAGGGGGTATATACTCTGTAAGCCTTGGATACTCTAGGAAAGTTAGCTGAGCAAGAACTACACTCTTTATTTCTAATTTTGTAGTCTATTAAGGGGAAATATTGTCTAGCCTAAGGTTTGCTTCTTTTTTTGGTTGCTAGCACATATGCAAATTTTTACTTACAATAATTTTTGGAAGCATGGCTTTCAAGAACCTTCCATACACCCTATGTACAAGTCCAATGAAGAAACAAAAAAACACTTGATATTGAAATGTGACTCTGAAATTTAAGGATGGAAACTAGCTTTGGAGCATCTGGGTTGAGGAATTAATCCCCCTCAAGATTGGAGGCAGTTGTTAGAATCTTAAGAACCATTTCTATATCAATTCCTCGAGGAAGAATTTTGTACTTAAGTGGTCTTGGTAAGGTAGGCTTGATCTTTTCTCCATGAAGTGATTAAGTCGAACGGAGCAGGACCCAAAGGCCTTTCTAGCCTCACCATTGAAGAAAATATTTGGCTTCACAACTTAATCCAAGATCAAAACCCATTGAAGTCAATAAATCTCAACAAACCCTCCTCTCATGAACATTGGAAATGTTGAATGGAAGAGATGAACTTCCAACGCTAGAAAGAGATAAAATCACTCAATTCTATTTTTTGATGGTACCTCTAAAGGAAAACTAGGGTTCACAGATGCAAGGGGAGTCATTTTGAACTCCATAGGAAATCAATAAATAATTTATGATTGGGGAATTGGACTCTCTATGAACAATGAATCAAAAACTCATGCTTTATTCAAAGGTCTCCTCAAAGCACAAGGGGTAAGCGAGGCATTTGTGGTAGGTGACTCAATGATAATCCTTTGAATTGTTCGAAGCCAATCTCTCTCTAAACAACCTTTCCTAGCTCCCCTAATGAAAAACACACTTCACGAAGTGCAAAATTTAAAAATATTGAATTCTTCCATGTTCTTCAACATCAAAACTCACTTGTTGATCATCAAACAAGTGTGGGTGATAGATCAAGTTTGGATTTATGCCAAATAAATGGGGGAACCTTCTTTTTTTTTTACAAGAACGAGTATGGGTTTCTATTAGAGTTTGGCCAAAATGCCTTTCACCGGTTACATAAGGTCGGGCATAGCCCTTAAACTTTCTTCCACTAACTAATCATAGGCCCCAAAATTTGGGAATCCACAAAATTCACTCGAGACTATCGAGTCCATCTCCGTTATTTTCCCTATCTTAAAAAGACAAACAAACTGATTCAGTAAAATGCAGAAAAACATATCAAAATTATGGTATGGAATCCCACTCCTCACTTCTTTCTGTCAAGAGGAAGCCCGCGGGAAGTGGAACTGCCCTGT
>ML781437.1:442122-509909 GCA_009831015.1 Picea engelmannii
GGTTTTCCAACTGATTAGAACCAGATTCAGAAATTCAGGTTCCTTGACCCAAAGAGGATTGAACCTGAAGGGGATGGGGCCAAGATCATTGTGGCCCAACATCTCAAGTGAAATGGGCTTATGATCAAAAACATTGCATGGGAGAATATGCAATCTAGATTCTAAGCCCAGCAAAAGAAAAGAGCTCTGCACCAAACATCTGTCAAGTCTAGCAGCAATGTGGCCAGGACCTAATCTTTTATTGGACCAAGTGTACTTACCATTTTCTGGGGGAATATCTAGCAGATCCCAGTCCTGCATGAGGTCTTCCACCCATTCCCTTCCAGGGTCCCTTATGATTGTGCCTCCTCGCTTTTCCTCCATGCGCAAGGTAAGATTTAGATCACCTGCAACAATGATGTTTTCTAAGTTTTCTGACTCCGAAAGATGCCTGATGGAGTCCCAACACTCCTTTTTCTCCCCTATATTTGTTGGAACATAGACATTGAAAAGACTAAATGCCTCCCTTGAGTCCAAAGGTTGGAGTTTCAAAAATAGCCAATGAGTGTTGTGCCGCTCAGTGACCAACCTGTACTTGAGAGGGTTCCAAAGAGAGCCCAGGCCCCTAGAGGCTCCCCGTGCAGAAACTGCATGACCGCTACTTCCTTTCCAGACTTTTTTGCTTATTTGGAGAAACTCAATGTCCTCCATTTTGGTCTCCTGAATCAGAAGAATGTCAGGGGCTTCTCTTCTTATGAGGCTTCTCGTTGCTTCTTCTTTCACTTTGCTCCCCATTCCTCTGCAGTTCCAGGAGATAATCTTCATCATTTATTTTTATGATGAGGGGCTCCCTTGGAGCCTTGCCCTTGATTTTTAGTCATCTTCGTATTTTTGTCAAGGAGTTTCTCCAGAGTGGGCTGATTACCCTGAAGCTTGGCTTTATAAGTTTCTTGGTCTCTCTTTTCTCTAGCAGATTTTCGGCCCCTTGCAGATCTTCTGACCGATGTTTGCGTCTCTCCTATTTCTCCATCCTCCTCAGACTCCTCCGTGTCATGCTCCTCCTCGGAGGTTTCTGGTTGCTTATCCTTATTTTTTGTCATGGCACTTTCTTCCAGACTTGTTCCTGCTGTTGTCATTTTCTCTGGGGGTTTATCCTGCTTGGCTTCTTCCCGAGGAGTCTCTTCTGTAGAGCTTAAGAGTTCATACCTATTTCCTTGGCTTTTTGGCGGAGGATCATTCTGGGTGGAGGTAGGCTGAGAGCCTTGAGCCCCAGTCTTCTTGTGAGTTGTCTTTGACCTCTTGACTTGATTCCAACCATCTTCCTTTCCTTTCTCCGCTTCCCCTTTGTTCGGGCACCCTCTTGCAAAATGGCCATAGACGTGACATTTACGGCATTTGAAAGGGAGCTGCTTGTAGTCCAGCACTTGCACATGCATCCAACTGCCAACCTTTATTTTGATGGCCTCCGAGAGGCCCACCTCTAAGTCCACCTCGACACAGATTCGGGCGCAATCATACTGATCGTTGTTGTTTGCTCTATCAATGAAATTTCCCAAAGCATCTCCAATGTGCTTGAGGGAATCCCAGTTCCAGCAATGCACAGGAAGGTTAGGGAGCCGAACCCAGACAGGAACTGCCGTAGGGACATCCACGGCAATGGGGGAACCTTCTTCAAATTGCCCCTACAGTGTAAAAAAATAGTGGAGTTTAACTAGGAAACCCACATGGCAGACTCATCTTTGGTGAATAGACATGATTTAATGAACATACGACATGACATTACATACCTCCTCTCACTTGTGCAACAAATTAAGAATTGCATGGTGGTTTTGTTAGGTGATCAATGTGATGATTTATTTCATTGGGATGGGCATCAGAGCTCGCTCACCTTGGATGTTTGGAATTTCATAGTTGCAGTTTTGTTTTCTCCATGGTTTCGATGGTTGTCAACTTCGAGCTCCAGAGGGAGATCCTCTCCTTCGACTGAGTCTATGCCGCCATTTATTTGTTTGGCTTATCATGACATAATTTATTCATTCTCTCAACTCAAGATGGCACATTTCCCCTCTAGCAAGGGGTGTTGTGTTCTTTGTGAATTGGGTGAATTCAAAAAAGGGCTAAATCGGTGCATAAAGGAAGTGGGAGAAGCTCAGTGTGTATTGTTAATGCTAGGATCAAGGGGAAAAAGTGGCAGTGAAAGTTTGAGCAAAAACACCCATCACAATAATGCAACTCATAATTACTGTTGAATTAAATTAATTATCCTTGATTCCATTAAGGACCATGTGATTCCACATGTGACCGAGAAGATCAATGCCTATGAGATGTGGGTATCCTTAACCAAACTATACCAGAATTCCAATGAAAATAGGAAAATGGTATTGAGAGAGATACTGAAGAGCATTAAAATGATCAAGACTGAAAATGTTGTCACCTATCTTACCAAGTTTACTCAGCCGAGGGTTGAACAAGTTGTTGTTGTTGGGGATGTTGTTGCTGAAAATGAGCTTGTCAGGATTGATTTGAATGGGGTAACCAAACAATGGGCTGTCTTTGTTGATGGCATTGTGGAAAGGGAAAATCTTCCCAAGTGGGACCTTATTTGGGATGACTTCATTCAGGAGGAAAATCAAAGAGGCCATGTGCATGGGAGTTCATCTATAGGTAATGAAGATGAGAATGTGGCACTTGCAGCGAAAGGAAAGAACAAGTCCAAGAAGGGTTCCAAGGGAGGGATCACACATAAAGGTGAAGGGAAGAAAGACATGAGCAAAGTCAAGTGCTTTGCTTGTCATAATTTTGGGCACTATGCTGGAAAATGTCCTAACAAGAAGAAGAAGCAGGCTGTAGCTTCAACTGACGTGGAGGAGTTTACCCACATGTTCGAGAAGGAGTATTCATTGTTGGTGTGTCTTTCTTCTAGAGTATAATCTACCAGTATTTGGTACATTGATAGTGGTGCCTCCCTCCATATGACAACTGTTCATGAGTACTTCACTGATCTCACAGAGATTGGAGATTTGGAGGTGGTGCTTGGAAATGACTCAGTGGTCAAGGCAGTTGGTAGTGGGACAATATCATTTTAGAGGGAGTATCTACCTCCCATGTTTTTGAGGGATGTCCTATATGTTCTGGGATTGAAGAAGAACTTGGTGTTAGTTTCCACTATTGAGGATATGGGATATGAGGTATTGTTCCGTGATGGGCATGTGATCTTGTATCCTAAGGGATTCAGTATCACTTCGACCAAAGTGATTGGGATATGGCATGAGAATTTGTACAAGCTCAGGTTTCAGCCTGCTAGAGCATTGATGCATAGTACCAGTAGTAGTGACCTTTGTGACTTATGGAATAGGAGGATGACTCATTTTCACCATGGGGCTCTGAGGATCTTGAGAGAGATTGTGACTAAAGTGCCAAAGTTAAATATAGAGCACCAGGAGGTGTGCAAGGGGTGTTCTCTTGGGAAGTACGCCAAGACTTCTTTTCCAAGTAGTGACAATAGAGTAGCAGGTATTCTTGATCTGATTCATACTGATGTATGTGGTCCTATGTATTCTGCCTCTTTGACTGGTTTTTTGTATTATGTCACTTTCATTGATGACTTCTCTCGAAAGTCTTGGATTTTCTTCATGAAGACCAAAGGACATGTCTTCCAGCGGTTCCAAGACTTCAAGTCTCTTATGGAGAACTAATCTGGGAATAAGATCAAAGTGTTGAGATCTGATAATGGGTGTGAGTATACCTCTAATGAGTTCAATGAATTTTTTGCTAGAGAGGGCATTAAGAAAGAAGTGAAAGTTCCTTACAACCCACAACATAATGGGGTTGCTAAGAGGAATAACAAGGCTATTATTGGGGTTGCGTGAGCCATGTTACATGATCAAGGGATACCACTGTTTCTTTGGGTTGAGGCTTGAAACACTACAGTTTATTTGTAGAATCAGAGTCCACACAGAGTCTTGGGGGACAAGACTCCCTAGGAGGCTTTCTCTGGGAAGAAGCTTGAGGTGGGGCACTTTAGGATCTTTGGGTGCCTTATTTATTCACATGTCCTTTCTGAGAAGAGGACAATGCTAGATCCCACAACAGAGAAGGGCATATTTGTTGGGTATAGTGAGACCTCGAAGGCTTTCTGCATATACATCCCCTCTTTGAGGAAGTTGTGTGATGAGATGTGAGATTTGAGGAAGATAGAGCCTTCCAGAGTTCACGAGACATGGAGCAGGGGGAGCAGTCAACTCCTTAGACACCGATGAGTTCTTCACAGATTTCATGACCACTTGTTTCAGAGACTACTAGTCCACAGGTGACGTGGTCAGATTATCGGTGTTACACATTATTTTGGTCACCTCAGTGATCACCTAAAAACATGTGTTCATGTTCCCTAAAAATATTAAAAGAGACTTTCTCCATGGGAAAAATATTTTTCTTTCCTTTGCCAAAAACCATATGAAGGAAGGTCATCGCACCCTGCTATATGCATGGGGTGTGACGATGCCTGATCGTCACATACTGCACTATACTTGGACTGCGACGTCGTCACATGTTTCTAAGTGTGTAGGGTGTGACGATGCTTAAAGATTGGAAAAAGTCAAATTTCATGAATGTTATAGAAGGGGATCTTCTAGAAGATGAGGTGGCCTCCGATCGGTTTGGATATTACTCACTTCTATGATTTGGTGGGATCATCCTAATCTCCTCACCCATCTCTCTTTTACACTATATAAGGAGGGATCTCTCATGGAAAAGGATAAGGTTGAATAGGCTAAGATTTGTATGGAGAGTTCTACTTCGGATTATGCTTGAGAGATTTGCTTTAGTTCTTCAAGTCAGATTGTAGATCTTCTTCATTCAAGGCATTTGGAGCAAAGGTGTGTGTGTTTCGAAGAACCATTGAAAGGGGACCTTACAACATAAAGGCATGGGTTGTATTCTCCACTTTCTATTCACTTAATACAGTAATGCATTTCTTCCCTATATAAGCATCTTGTATTCTATTGTATAATTCCTTGATCATATACATAGACTTCATTAGAATGTATGTATCTTTGTTTTCCTTCGTTGTTGGTTTGTGATTCTTGGACATGCTTGATATTCTTCAAACTTAAGGAAGGATCTACAAAGACGACACTAGTGAGGACAAGTGTTGTTTAAACAGTATGTCACTTGTAAGTCATTAAACTAGTTTCTAGTGGAATCTAGGGAGATATGTTTGTGTCCGCACTTACCGATTAATCCGATAATAATTGGTCTCTAGGTTACTAGTTCATAGAGTACTGTTTCTCAGTCTACTGGCTCACAAAATATCTCAGGATCATCTTCAGGTGGTGCGATTGAGGAGGAGGAGTCCCCTCCACATGGTTCTACTTCAAAGAAGAGGAAGCCCAAGTGGCTTCAAGACACTTTGAAGGAAGCACATGGTTCAATGGGGAATATTAGGTAAACTATGAGGGAAAGTAAACCTCTTGAGAGGTTTTGCAACTATCTTGTGATGGTGAGAAACATCAGAGAGTCTGAGCCTTCCACTTTTGAGGAGGTAGTAGGTCAACAGGTCTGGAAGGATGCCATGATGGAAGAGTACAGTTCCATCATGAAGAATGATGTTTGGGAGGTGGCTTTGAGACCTGAGGGGAAGTCAATGGTGACTTCCAGGTGGCTCTACAAGATCAAGTATGCTGCTGATGGAAACATTGAAAATTTCAAAGCTCGGTTTGTAGCTCGGGGGTTCTCACATGTAGAGGGAGTTGACTATGATGAGACCTTCGCTCCGAATGCTAGATATACCTTGATCAAGGTAGTGATCTCCATTGAAAAAAAGATGGGTTGGAAGATTCATCAGATGGATGTGAAGACCACATTTATGAATGGTCTCATAGAGGAGGAGGTATACATTGAGCAACCTCAGGGATTTGAGGTCCATGGGAGAGATTCTCATGTGTGCAGACTGAAGAAGGCATTGTATGGGATGAAGCAACCTGCTAGATCTTGGTATTCCAGGATAGATACATACTTGCAACATAGATGGGTTTCGAGAAGAGTGAGGTGGATCCCAACCTGTATTACATTGTGGTTGGAGAGGATCCTCTCATTCTTGTGCTATATGTGGATGATCTCTTCATTACAGGGGCCAAGAGACTCATAACTGGTTGCAAGGAGATCCTTGATTCAGAGTTAGAGATGAAAGACATTGGTCTAATGCACTACTTCTTGGGATTGGAGGTTTGGTAGGAGCTTGGACACATCTTTCTGGGACAAGGAAGATATACTGTTGATATTCTGAGCAGATTCCAGATGGAGAACTGTACACCCATGTACACTCTTATGATAACCAATTGGAAGAAGATTCATTCTTATGAGTTAGAGTTGGTTGATCCCACGTTGTATCGTTAGTTGATTGGTTTGCTGATGTATCTAGTCAACACCATAACATATCTTTGTTTTTTCTATCAACGCACTGAGTCAGCTCATGGTGGAGCCTCAGAGAGTTAAATTGGGTGGTATCAAAACATGTGCTCAAGTACCTTATGGGTACAATGGATTATGGCCTGAACCATGAGAGAGGGGATGGAGTTAGATTGATTGGATACATTGATTCAGATTGGGAAGGATGCACCAGTGACCAGAAGAGTACTTCATGTTGTTTCTTTGGATTGGGCTCAACAGTGGTGTCTTGGTTTAGTCGAAAGAAAAATTCGGTGGCTTTGAGTTCTACAGAGGCTAAGTGTATGGAAGCCATTTAGGCCAGTGGTGAGGCCATTTGGCTTCACAAGTTGTTGGATGGGATATTTGGTGTGTAGATGAGGCCCACAATGATCTACTGTGACAAATAGAGTTGCATTAAACTCTCCGAGAATCTAGTTTTTCATGACAGGTCTAAGTACATTGAGATTATATATCACTTTATCCGAGATTATGTTCAGAGAGGAGCAGTTGAGCTACAATATATCTCCACAAATGAGTAGGTGACGAACATCCTCACAAAATATTTGGGGAGAGGGAAGTTTGAGCCTTTCAGAGATAAACTTGGGGTGTGTTGACACCCCAAAAGAACAACATGGAATCCATGCATGCAAATGGGTTGCAATGCCTTATTACTTATATATATTTAATAATATACTAAATAGGTGGGACCCCGTTATGTGAATAATAATGAAAGGCGCTTTTATTTGATTGTGCTCATGACTACCTTGCAAGATGACTCGACAATTTGAAATTCGAAACCACTTTCTAGATGAATGATGGAGTTTCATGGAAATTCAATTTTAAAAAAGGAAAGGGGAAAATGTTGTTTTAATGAGCATCTTGGTTTATTTTGCTACACATATAATTTGACTTATTGAATTAAACTCCAAGCATGGGCTATATATAGTTATAGAATATTGCACTTATTATGTTCTTTTTATTATCATGGACATTGGCTAAGTTTTATAAGGTGTCAGTGCTTCCCTAACAAGGAATGTGGGACATAAGATGTATTTTGTGCTTAATGTTAAGCACACACATAAAACTTAGGGGTTTATGGAAGGTGGCAAATTTGACTTTGTATTGAATTGTGATTTGGAAAATATAGTGGATTGTGCGCTGAAGGTATTGCGTGCACTCATACTGGGCCATAGTTGATGGAATTAATATAAGATACAATGTGCAATTAATGCATGTCTCTCTAACCCTACCTCGAGGTCGCCACCCTCAATTGGATCACATTTGGTTGATTGCTTTGGCTGGTGTTGCCTTCTTTTTGCTCGGACTTGGAAATAATAGTCGTGCTTGTGGTTTTCTTGGCATTATCCAGACATGTATGATAGCTCTTACTACTCCATCCATGAAATATAGCTCTGCTCAGAATAAAATCATAGTGTTGGCTCTTATATTTGCTTACAGACTGTGTTTTTTCGAAGTTTAAATGAATGCATGTGGGTATCAACTGTGTAATGGCATTTAAAGTGGAGGTTCTCCCTGTTGGCATTCAAGTGTTTCAAGTTGATGATAGTGTTCAAACTCCTTTATGTTCAGATTATGTAATTTCTTTATGTCCAGAATGAATACTGCTTTTGTGCTATGAATGTTAGCAACTTTATGGCAAGTTTTTTGGGTTTCACTCATCTCCAATCATTAAAATTCAAGGGTTTCGTTTTCTCTGTGAAACAAAAGAACAATTGTTTTTGCTTAATGCTAGTACTTAGTCTTTGGAAGACTTGCATCTCCTTCAAATTATTTTTTAACTGTTTGTGGAATATATTTTCCTTACAGCCGCCATGAGAGGTATCTGAGAGATATGTGGAAAGTATGTGTTAAGAGATGGTTAAATGTTTTTTTGGTACAAACCCTTTGTGAAGGTTTCACCTTTGCATTCGCCCATACCTCGGTTCTTCTATTAATGTATGGAAATTATGAGTTTCGAACTTTGGTCTTGATGTATGTTATAACAGATTAACCCGATAGTGGGGAGATTTTTTATTTTCATTAAATCTTGGTTCATTGGTTGATTATCCACAAGGGTTTTGGTCGATTTTGAAAACTGTATAATGTTAAAATAAATGAGCACCAGTTTCACATGGGTTTTGAACCGAGTATGTTTACACAACAAATATGAAATTTGCGATACCAACGTTATGGTGAAAGGTCAATGTCTTAGGTCGTGTTCTCAGCGTCCCACACACACTTGATGTAGTCTGGTTTTAATTGTGTTGAATGTCTTCATTAACGGTCTTTCTTAAAAGATCTACTGATAAAAAGAAAAGGAAGTGGAAATTTGTACAGTTGATAGTCCTGGAAATTTCCTGGGGTTTTATATTGGATGATATGAAAACAACGTGTGTTGGATTTGACTTACTAAACAGAGAAACATTTTGGCAATTATTTTATTGATGGTGATGGAATGTTTTGGATATCATTGCATATAATAGAACAATAATCATTTTCCCCTTTCATTATACCATTTTTCACTCATTATATCCCCCTCTCCTTCCCAAACACATTTAAAGCATTCCCTGTTCTATTATTTTGAAATTTAAATTCATTTTGAAAAGAGAAAAAACTAAGCTAATGACTGGTATCGAAAAGTTGAACATGAATACAATTTTTGTTACATCTGCATTTGCTTGAATAGTACTCGTTGGTCGTTTCCCATCCATGCTACCACTTTTTGCACATTATAATCCCCTCATCTTCCCAATAGCCCTACCACTCCATGTTCAAATGGAAATTGATTGTTAAGTTTTAAGAAGTTGATGGATGGATTGCATGTGCTTCTGTGGCGAATAATAGAGCCAACCTTTTGATTTTATTTAGGTAGAGTATTGATGCATGGATTTTTAATAGTTTTCATGACATGTTGGAATATTACTTCAGGATGAGCTTCTTTAGCAGGGGCCACAATGACAAAGGTGCTAATAGAGGCAGAGGAAATTGGAAGAGGGGCCATAGAAGGCCACAATTTTCAATACATTTTGACGCTGATCCACATGAATTAAATCAGTTCTTTCAAGCTGGGTTCTTCAACCTAGTTGGCCATGGGATTCTTCAACCCCAACCTGAAAGACCCCCCTTCCAACCACATCAAAAATTTTTCTGGTATCCATGTTCCCCCTCAGGTGTCTATGTAACCATAACCATCCGCCAATGATGGTTGGAAAGCGATTATCCATCAACTTGCTGCTCATCACCACAATTGGCCTACTGTTTCTTTGCCATTACCCCCTCCTCCACCGCAAAAAAATCCAAATCCCCAAGATGAACATGTTGTCTCACCAGTGCAATCTTCTCATGCTAGTAAGAGGATAAAAACTGATGTTCCCAAGACTGAGCAAGATAAAGAAAAAGGAGTGGCCACTACCTCCAAGTAATCCAAAGAGTCCTCCAAATCTCTGTCTTCACGTCTTCATCTTAAAGATGATTGTTCTCACGATATTAGTGCAGTCCAGCCTCAAGGTTCCGATCAGCCCAAGGCTGTAACAAAAAGATCAAAATAGGACATCAGTGAAAGGAGACCAAATGCCTCTCATAGTAAATACAATTTTTAATGATGATTAATGTTATTTTCTATTTTGAGGATAATCTTTTTACTTTGACAATGTTTTGGACATCAAACATATATTTAGGCATTTTTTTGGACAACATGGATATAATACTATTTTTGGATATGGTCATATTATATTTTGTTGATATTAAAATATTTGATCATAAATATGGGAACGTGAGTTACAAGGAGGATATTTGAATCAAATGATGGGGGTTTTATATTTCATGTTTGATGATTATTAAAATAAATAAATGGGAGTCACAAGGGGTCCCACCTATTTAGTTATTATTTAATCAAACCCTTATTTATATATATTATTATTATTTGTCTCAACTAATTAGTTAATCTAATTAGACTTAACTAAAGAAAGGTAGTTGAACTACCATAACTTATTGAGAAGGAATAAAAGCTCAATCAAATGAAGAGACAACATAGGAGAAAATAGAAGGAGAACTTCAGCCATAAGGTTTGCTCTATACTAGTGAGATACTTTCATCTTTCATTCATTTTGAGTTTACTAGAAGGGTTAACCATCTTGATGACATCATGGTATTTCAACAACTTGTTTTAAAGGTGTATGATTTATCTTTGACAGTTTGTGTGTTCTTGTCTATTTATAAATTAAATTTTATGACTGATAAAAAATATTTTGCAGAGTCAAGTGACAACATTTTGTGGCAAGCTGATCCAGATCTTTAGCTTCAGTTTTCTTTTGTTGCCTAGTATTTTTGTATGGTGCCCATCAGAGGCTTCTAAATCTGACTTTGGTCCCTACCCTCGCAGGGATTTGTAAAGAGAATTTAGTCTTGTATCTCAGAATGAAATCAATACAAAAAGCAATTTTTTGATTTTGGTCTCACATATGTATTTTGATGATCTGGTTCGTTTTTTTTGCTTTTATGTCCATGTACACACTTATGTAATTTATGTACACACTCATGCAATTTCTGTTTAAGTTTATTTATTTTTCACACAATTACATATAAATATAAAATAAACCAGCCTTGGTCCCTTATACTTAATACCTACAGATTAAGTGATTGTCTTTTTGTTTTAAGGATATAAACCCCATGTGACATTCCCAACTATATTTCTTTAGCCCGGTAAGATCTGAAAATGCTTGAGTAAGGTTCTCTATACCTTTTCCTCAACATTTATTTGGCGACCATACTAGGGAGATCTTCCATATCTCTCTGGTGGATTGTATCACGATTATCTTTCGTTTTTCTGTTTTGTTTGAATACTCCTTTACTAGTTTTTTCCATGAAAATACCTATTACCAGACAACCCGATATTGGAAATGGTATTGATGAACAAACCAACATTGCATTGACCTTATTCAACACTATTTTAGAAACTGCTAGCACTCGCGCTGAACTTGAATGCTCTTGAGAAGTAATTGAAAGGGACATAAGTATTCGTGAATGTTGGGAAGCTAGGCAAAGACAACCCAAAAATCAGCAGTAACCTCCCTTTTCCTAACTCCTTGGTTTTCTTTTTCATGTCCTCAAATCCTCGCATCTCTCAAAGGAGAAGAGGGTTGTCCCCTGAAGCTACCCCTATTTTTGAGATAGGAAGGAGGAAAATTGTCTTATCAGCACAAGAAAGTACTCTAAGGAGAACTTTATCTAATTCTTCAAGTTCACCTTTATCACCTATACCTATCACTTTAAACATGACATCAATGGGTAGTGGTAGTGGCACCGGAGGTGCCTCTTCCTCACAACCTTCTACTTCATCATTAATTGGTAGCATCTATAATCATCGGATCCCTATTCAATCCACTACCAATCCTGCTAAGGTCATAAGGAAATATGGGATTTTCCAAATCGAGGAAAATGCTACGACCACCCCATGACACATATCTTCTCCCTTGAATATGGCACCTGCTACTCACCCATTACCAAAATTCAAGGAGCATTTACCTAGGTTTTCGAGAAATAATACCATTACTACAAACAAACACCTGGTATCATTTTCTAATGCTTATCATAATATAGAGGATAATGATAATGACACTTACATGAGTTTATTTGTCAACTCCCTCGAAGGGAAAGTTGTAGTAGATTTTTTTGATCTCCCTCCCAAAATTCTTTCCACTTGGGAGGAGTTGGTTTATTGGTTCAAGTCCACTTATGGATAGTCCAAGAGTCCAGTTGAGCAGTGAAGGGAATACAACAATATTTCCTATAAAGATGGTAAAACCATTAAGTCTTTTAACCTTCGCTTCACCAAATTATATAATAAAATCCCTGAACTAATCCGTCCGTAAAATCAGGATGCTTTCATGCATTATTATAATTCGTTACCTTCTCCTTATCGTCATAGACTAGAAGAGAAGGCTATTGAAAATCTTGGTTCCGCTCTTCATACTTGCCTAGAATATGAGGAGCAACTCGAAAGAACGGGTCTCCATAAAGGAGACTTGGTCAAACAGACATATATGTCTGCTTTCCTACAACTCATGCAAGATATAAATAATAGGATGATAGCCTACAAATGAAAGGGAAGTGTTTCTTCACTTCCCCCTGGGCATCTTCTTCTTCCTCAACGCCTTTTAGGAATACTAATGAAAATACTTTTCAACCAAAGGCCATAATGTCTCACAGTTGGTGTAACTTCAGTGAAGAAAATCATGAAGAAAGTACATGCGAAGTTAATAAAAATGCCAGAGATAAGATCTTTGGAAAAAGACCCGATACCACAATCACTGTTTTAGATTAGGTTGAACCAGAAGATGTTATGGTAATCAATACTAGGAATAAATATTATACTGCCAAGGGAAAATATGACCTTCCTCATACTTCTTCCACCCCAAGCTCATCTTCTCAAAGTGATGATACATAAGTTGTCAAAACTTCAGATAATCAAGGAGTGTCTTCTCCTCTTCGCTCTTCTAAGTATAATATCCTTAATCAATTGGCTAATATCAAAGTTGATGCTATTCTTTTGGACACAGTTGCTGTCCTAGAGCAACAAAATCATCTCAAAAAATTTATGGAAGGTAAAATTTCTACCATAGCCAATCTATTTGAAGAGTCAAAAGAAGAGGATTCAACTATAAATAAGATAGGTGTAAATAATTTTAGGAACCCTGTAAAAAACCCCCCTTTTTATATCTCTGTAAAAATCATGGATAAAATAGCTCATTGTTGCCTAATTGATGGCGGGTCCGGTCCAAGTGTAATGTCTAAAATTATCATGGAAGAGCTTAACTTATAATGCACTAACGAAAATTCTAGAAGCACGCTCTCTTATGACAATTTGCAATAGTCAACTATAGGTGAAATCAAGGATGTAATCTTAGTTTTGTGCACACATTCGGAGATAAGAATAACCCTCACAATCCAAGTAATCGATATGCCAATGAGTAACTATTCAATTATTTTAGGAAGATATTGGCAAGCCTTAACCGATGGATACCTTTCACTTGATGGAACACATTTGTCCGTCCCTCGGAATGGGAAGAAAATTATAGTCCTTACGGAAGGCATAATTTCACCATATATAGAGAGCGTTACCCAACCTAATGTGAATTATCTTGAAGAAGATTTGGGAGTGTACTCTATCTTTGCTGATGAGGGTGACACAATTCTGAAACCAACTAATTTTGATGATGGCATGTGGCACATGCATTTCGATGGATCATGCTCAAACGAAGGTAATGGTGCCAACATCATCCATATTCTCCTATAGGTAAAATCCACATTTTTTCTTATAGGTTAGAATTTGCTTGCACAAACAATGTCATCGAGTTTAAGGCCTTATTGTTAGGAATAAAAAATGCATATAACCGTGGTTGTGGCCACCTTATAGTTTTTCGTGATTCTGAACTTGTTGTGAATCTTGTACGTAAGATTTATTCACCAAGCAATAAGTTGCTTAAACTCTATACCCAATATGTTTGGATGCTCATTTCAAATATGTTATCATTTAACATCACTCATGTTAAGAGGGAACTTAATTCAATGACTGATAGGTTAGCTATGTTTGCAACATCTCCTACCCGACAACTTTTACCTCAAAGACCTAATTATACGTTCCAATCTCTATATCGTCCTCACATCCCTGATAACGTAGAGTCATGGTAGGTTTTCCCGAGTGATGAATGCATTTGCGCTTTCATACAAAATGAACTGTTTAAGCCCAAAGAAATCATATCTACTGAAGATGACAATTTCCTAAAGGCTTGACTCCTCTCGAGAGTTAATTTTCGTCGTGTGATGTAGGCAACAAAGAAACTCATAAGGAAGAGGAGTCGAAAAGGAAAGTTGGTGATACCGTTTCCTTGAATATTGGGACACCCAAATCTCCAAAGATCATTAAATTAGGTGCCCAATGTTCTGGTGAAGAGAAAATGAAATTCACAAAATTACTCTGTGAATTTCAAGATGTTTTTGCCTAGTCATACGAGGATTTTCGTGGTTTTGATCTTTCTCTCATACAACATGCCATTCCTATCAAGGAAGGTGTAAAAAATGTTAGGAAAAAACAAAGACCTATTAACCCTGCGGTTGAAGCCACTATTAGGAAAGAATTGGAAAAATTATTAAAAGCTAATATAATCTTTCTAGTTAAGTATTCCGAGTGGGTTTCAAATTTGGTCTCTGGTCGGAAAAATATTGGCTAGATCAGATTATGTGTTGATTTCTGCGCATTGAATAGAGAGAGTGTTAAAGACCATTTTCCGCTTCCTAATATGGAAATGATTTTACAACAAGTTGCAGGGTCTCAAATGATGTCTTTACTTGACAATTTTTTTGGGTATAATCGAATCAAGGTAAAAAGGATTGATAGGTATAAAACCACTTTTACCACATGCTGGGGCAAATTTGCTTATGAACGCATGCCTTTTCGCTTGTCTAATGCAGGTGCCACTTTTCAAAGAGCTATGCAGATAGATTTTGACGATGTAATTGGTAAAAATATCCAAGTTTATCTTGATGATTGGACTATTTATTCTAAAAAACGGCTAGGTCATTTTGGTCATCTTAGAAAATTTTCCATGCGTTGCAGAAAATTTGAAATTTCTTTAAATCCTTCCATATCTATTTTCGGTGTCATGAGGGGCAAGCTCCTCAGTCATATTGTTTAGGATTAAGGAATAAGCATAGATCCTAAAAGGATTACTACGATTCTAAACCTTGTTGCCCCTACATCCAAAAAAGAAGTTCAAGCTTTCATGGGCATTATTAATTTTGTCCGTAGGTTTGTTCCTGATTTTGCTGTCATGGTTAAACCAATTGATAATCTTCTGAAGAAAGATCGTTCTTTTTATTGGACAAATGATGTCGAGAATGCTTTCCTTAGGATTAATAAAGCAATAAGTTCTGCACTAGTTTTGGCGAAACCAGATTTTGAGAAAGACTTTATCATATATACCAATGCCACCAAGGAATCAATTTTTGCTATCCTCTTGCAAAGTGATGACCAAAACAATGAAAAACCTATAGCTTACATGAGGCGGAGTTTAGCAGATGACAAAATCAAATACTCTTACATTGAGAAACATGCTTTTCCTCTTGTCAAGGCTATAGAAATTTTTTTCCATTTTATTTTAGGAAAAAATATGCTGGTAAGAGTCCCTTTGCCTGCTGTCAAGTTTTTGTTTTCATAAACTTATCTTTCAAGAAAACTTGCACATTATCTTGCTAAAATTCAGGAGCATGATTTGATGATAATGACTTTGAAGAAAATCAAGGGACGAGACCTAGCTCTTCACTTAGCTCAACATCCTAAACCAAGTGAAGAACTTGATGATCAAGATAATCATCTTTTAGCTTTGTTTTATATTGATAATCAAAATCTTGCTATATCCGAACATTCTTGGTACAAAAATCTGGTGTATTATTTGCAATATCAAAAGTGTCCAAATGAGCTGGATCCTCACCAGAGAAGGAGACTCTTCTTGGAAGATTCCAAGTATATCATTTTAAGAGACCTTTTGTTTAGGAGGTTTGTTGATGGTTTGTTACTTCGATGTGTAAATGATGAAGAAGCACATAAATTGTTACACGAAATTCATGGATCATCAATTTCTGTCATTCAAATTGGTGGCCATTTTTCTGCTAAAGCTATTGCTTTTAAAATCATAAGAAATGGTTACTATTGGCCTTCGATATTCTGCGATTCCTATAAATTCGCAAGATCTTGTGATAAGTGCCAAAAATTACCTGGGAAAGAACGTCTTTTTTCCATGCCCTTACAACCTGTCCTCTCATATTTCCCTTTTTCTAAATGGGGCCTAGACTTTATTGGTCCTGTCAATCCTTCGTCTTTCGTAGGACATACCTTTATTTTGATAGCTACTAATTACTTTACTAAGTGGACCGAGGTCGTCCCTCTTAGACACGCACATGATGAGCATGAAATTTCTTTCTTAGAAACTAATATCTTTTCCAGATTCAATATTCTATTAGAGATCATTACAAACAATGGCCCAGCCTTCATTTCTGCAAAATTGACCCAATTTCTGGTTAAGTTAGGGGTCAAACATTTCACTTAATCTTCTTATTACCCTCAAGGAAATGGGAAAACATAGTCCACTAACAAGAATCTTGTTAGGATCATAAAGAGAATCATAGAAGGAAAACCTCGCCAATGGCACACACTTCTCACTTATGCTCTATGGGAAGATCGCATAACCACCAAAGCAAGTACAGGGTTTACTCCCTTTCAGGTCGTGTATGGCGAAGAGGCTATTATTCCTACTGAACTAGAGCTTTCCTCCTTATGGTTGATCGAAGAATTAAATTCTTCCAATGTTACCCAAAGGATCAATGCACTGTTAGCCCTAGAAGAACAAAGGAATTTTGCCTTGGAGAACATAAAAAGAAGGCAACAAACTATGAAAAAGTATTTTAACGAACAAGCAAAAGATGCCGAATTCAAGATTGATGACAAAGTCCTAATATGGGACTCAACCCATGCTGAAAGAGGAAGACATTCTAAGTTCCAAAAATTATGGCTAGGTCCTTTCAAAATCGCTTTTATCCTAGGCACAAACTCATACCTTCTAAAGGGTTTGGAAGAGCGATTGTTCTCTTACAGTATTAATGGTTATCGATTGAAACATTATGTGGAATCAACTTTATCGTTAATGATTTTATAAAAAAGACTGATGTATATAGTCTTTTGTTTTACTGTTTTATTTTTTACTTTGGTTTGTTGAGTTTTCAATATCTGCTGTTTGCTTCTTGTAATAATCAGAAATAAAGTCTGGATCAGTTTTTCCATAACAATGTCATTCTGTAAATATTGTTGATCGATGAGAATAATATACACACAACTGTCACAATGTCCTCCTTTCATACATCGCTGAAATTTCCTTTTGCTTTCAATACTGTTGTAGGATAGTTGATTTTGTCTTCTTCCTTGTTTATGCTATCCCTTTCTTCCCTCCATCCTGAGATTCAAGAGCATATTAGAAGCATTCTCCTTGTAAGTCTAAAAAGTATTATATGTTACATCTTGTTCAAATGTTATGCATACAGGGCCAACTCCCCTCATACGTATCACTTTCCATAAGTTATTCCCAAGGTCCCGTCTCATTATTTCCCTTAAACCATCTTTTCCCCCCTGTTGCATAATTATTCTTTTCAACAATTTTTCGATCATCTACTTCTATTGATTTGCAAAACCAAACATTTCGATTTCTAAATATATTGGGAACATATTTCCCTGTGGAGTCGTCAATTTGTTGACGCCCCAAAAGCACAACATGGAAACCTTGCATGCAAATGGGTTGCAATTCCTTATTACTTATATATATTTAATAATATACTAAATAGGTGGGACCCCGTTATGTGAATAATAATGAAAGACACTTTTATTTGATTGCGCTCATGACTACCTTGCAAGATGACTCGACAGTGTGAAATTCAAAATCACTTTCTGGACGAATGATGGAGTTTCATGGAAATTTAATTTTAAAAAAGGAAAGGGAAAAATGTTGTTTTAATGAGCATTTTGGTTTATTTTGCTACACATATAATTTGACTTGTTGATTTAAACTCCAAGCATGGACTATATATAGTTATGACATATCACACTTATTATGTTCTTGTTATTGTCATGGACATTGACTAAGTTTTATAAGGTGGCAATGCTTCCCTAACAAGGAATGTGGGACATAAGATGTATTTTGTGCTATGTGTTAAGCACACACATAAAACTTAGGGGTTTATGGAAGGTGGAAAATTTGACTTTGTATTGAATTGCTATTTGGAAAATATAGTGGATTGTGTGTTGGAGGTATTGGGTGCGCTCATACCGGGCTATGGTTGATGGAATTAATGTAAGATACGACGTGCAATTATTGCACATCGCTCTAACCCTACTTTGAGGTCGCCACCCTCACTTGGTTCGCATTTGGTTGATTACTTTAGTTGGTGCTACCTCCATTTTGCTCGGCCTTGGAAAGAATAGTCGTGTTTGTGGTTTTCCTGGCATTCCCTATATAGGTATGATAACTCTTACTACTCCATCCATGAAATATAGCTTCGCTCAGAATAAAATCATAATGTTGTCTCTTATATTTGCTTACAAACTATGTTTTTCCAACGCTTAAATGAATGCATGTGGGTATCAACTGTGGAATGGAATTTAAAGTGGAGGTTCTCCATGTTGGCATTCAAGTGTTTCAAGTTGATGATAGTGTTCAAACTCATTTCTGGGCTCATTTCTGGTCGAATTATGTGATTGCTTTATGTCTAGAATGAATACTGCTTCTGTGCTATGAATGTTGGCAAATTTATGGTAAGTTTTTTGGGTTTCATGTATCTTCGGTCATTAAAATTCAAGGATTTCATTTTCTCCGTGAAACAAAAGAACAATTGTTTTTGCTTAATGCTAGTACTCAGTCTTTGGAATACTTGTAGCTCCTTCAAATTATTTTTTAACTGTTTGGGGAATACATTTTCCTTATGGTCGCTATGAGAGGTCTGTGGAAAGTCTGTGATAAGAGATGGTTAAATATATTTTTGGTACAAACCTTTGTGAAGGTTTCACCTTTGCGTTCGCCTAGACCTTGGTTCTTCTATTAATGTATGGAAATTACGAGTTTCAAACTCTGGTCTTGATGTATGTTATAAGCGATTAACCTGACACTGGGAATATTTGTTATTTGCATTAAATATTGGTTCATTGGTTGATTATCCACGGGGGTTTTGGTCGATTTTGAAAACTGTATAATGTTAAAATGAACGAGCACCAGTTGCACATGGGTTTTGAACCCAGTCTATTTATGCAAAAAATATTAAAGTTGTGATACCAACGTTGTATGGTGAAAGATCAATGGCTTAGGTCATGTTCTCAACCTCCCACACACACTTGATGTAGTCTGGTTTTAATTGTGTTGAATGTCTATGTTAATTATCTTTCCTAAAAGCTCTGTTGATAAAAAGAAAAGGAAGTGGAAATTTGTACAATTGACAATCCTGAAACTTTCCTGGGGTTTTATATTGGATGGTATGAAAACAACTGTGTGTTGGATTTGACTTACTAAATAGAAAAAAGTTTTGGCAATTATTTTAGTAATGGTGATGACATTTTTTGGATATCATTGCATATAATAGAACAATAATCATTTTTCCTTTTCATTATACCATTTTTCGCTCATTATATCCCCCTTGCCTTCCCAAATACATTTAAATCATTCCATGTTCTATTATTGTGAAATTTAAATTCATTTTGAAAAGAGAAAA
Source organism: Picea engelmannii (assembly GCA_009831015.1). Lineage (NCBI taxonomy): Eukaryota > Viridiplantae > Streptophyta > Pinopsida > Pinales > Pinaceae > Picea > Picea engelmannii. Next base: position 461,830 of record ML781437.1, read on the forward strand.
GACTAAGCTAATGACTGGTGTTTAAAAGTTGAACATGTATACAATTTCTGTTACGTATGCATTTGCTTGAATAGTACTCATTGGTCATTTCCCATCCATGCTACCAATTTTCACACATTATAAGCCCCTCATCTTCCCAATAGCCCTACCACTCGCTATTCAAATGGAAATTGATTGTTGAGTTTTAAGAAGTTGATGGATGGATTGCATGTGCTTCTGTGGTGAATAATAGAGCCAACATTTTGATTTTATTTAGGTAGAGTATTGATGCATGGATTGTTAATAGTTTTCATGACATGTTGGAATATTGCTTAAGGATGAGCTTCTTTAGCAGGGGCAACAATGGTAGAGGTGCCAATAGAGGTAGAGTAAATTGGCAGAGGGGCCATAAAAGGCTGCGGTTTTCAATACATTTTGATGTTGATCCACATGAATTAAATCATCTCTTTCAAGCTAGGTTCTTCAACCTAGTTGGCCATGGGATCCTTCATCCCCGACCTGAAATAGCCCCCTTCCAACCACATAAAATTTTTTCTGGTATCCATGTTCCCCCTCACGTGCCTATGCAACCATAGGCGCCCGCCAATGATGGTTGGCAAGATATTGTCCATAAGCCTACTGCTCATCACCATGATTGGCCTACTGTGTCTTTTCCATTACCCCCTCCTCCACCGCCAAAAAATCCAAATCCCCAAGCTAATCATGTTATCTCACCAGTGCAGTCTTCTCATGCTAGTAAGAGGCTAAAAACTGATGTTCCCAATCCTGAGAAAGATAAAGGAAAATGAGTGGCCACTCCCTCCAAGTCATCCAAAGAGTCCTCTGAATCTGTGTCTTCACGTTTTCATCTTAAAGATGATTGTTCTCACGTTATCAGTGCAGTCCAACCTCAAGGTTTCAATCAACTTAAGGCTGTAACAAAAAGATCAAAAGAGAACAACAATGAAAGGATTCCAAATGCCTCTCATAGTAAAGACGATTTTTAATGATGATTAATGTTATTTTCTATTTTGAGGACAATATTTTTACTTTGACAATATTTTGGACAACAAGCATATATTTAGGAAGTTTTTTGGACATCATGGATATAATACTATTTTTGGATATGGTCATATTATATTTTGTTGATATTAAAATATATGATAAAAAATATGGGAACGAGAGTTACAAGGAGGATATTTGAATCAAATGATGGGGGTTTTATATTTCATGTTTTATGATTATTAAAATAAATAAATGGGAGTCACAAGGGGTCCCACCTATTTAGTTATTATTTAATTAGACCCTTATTTATATATATTATTATTATTTGTCTCAACTAATTATTTAATATAATTAGGCTTAACTAAAGAAAGATAGTTGAACTACCATAACTTATTCAGAAGGAATAAAATCTCAATCAAATGAAGAGACAAAGGAGGAGAAAATAGAAGGAGAACTTTAGCCATAAGGTTTGCTCTATACTAGTGAGATACTTTTATCTTTCATTCCTTCTTAGTTTACTAGAAGGCTTAACTATCTTGATGACAACATGGTTTTATTGAAGGTAGCATGATTCAAAACTGAATCATATATTTCAATAGCTTGTTTTAAAGGTGTATGATTTATCTTTGGCAGTTTGTGTATTCTGGTCTGTTTATAAATTTAAATTTTATTGCTGATAAATAATATTTTGCAGAGTCAAGTGACAACATTTTGTGGCAAGTTGATCCAAATCTTTAGCTTCAATTTTCTTTTGTTGTCCGAGTCTTTTTGTATGGTGCCCATCGAAGGCTTCTAAATATGAATTTGGTCCCTACCTTCGCAGGGGTTTGTAAAGAGAATTCAGTTTTGTATCTCAAAATGAAATCAATACAAAAATCAGTTTTTTGATTTTGGTCTCACATATGTATTTTGACGATCTGGTTCATTTTGTTTTCTTTTATCTCCATGTACACACTTATGTAATTTCTGTACACACTCATGTAATTTATGTTTAAGTTTATTTCTTTTTCGCTCAATTACATATGAATATAAAACAAACCAACCTTGGTCCCTTGTACTTAATACCTGTGGATCAAGTGATTGTCTTTTTGTTTTAAGGCTATAAACCGTAGGTGACATTCCCAACTATCTTGCCTTAGCCCGGTAAGATCTGAAAATGTTTGAGTAAGGTTCTCTATACCTTTTCCTCAATAGGGTGGTGATGAACACTTTCCTCGGTAAGAGGGACTGTTGAATTAAATTAATAAAGTACCTAGGACAAGTGTTTCTCATCACCTAGGTGTCTAGGGGTGAGAAAGTTTCCAATGTGGTCCCTAGTGCATTAATTTCACGTGAAATGAAATTAAAAGAGAGTTTATGAAACTTAAGTGAAGTGGGTGAGTGAAAAGACATTTCATCTCAACCATCCATCTAATCTATCCTCCACCGTTAGATTAGATGCCCTTTCACCTTCTCTCATGAGGTCGAATTAGGGAAAGGACTCACCCATATTTTGGCATTCTTCATGAGTTTTGGAGACCAAGAGAGAGAAAAGAAGTCGAGCTGAAGAAGAGAGGAAAGTTGTTGAGCATTGGCATGAATTCCAAGACAAAATGATAACATAGAATTCGAGGCAGAGGGTACAACCAACAAAGAGCCGTACAATACGGATTTTGGTGAGGCCGTACAACAGAAAAGGGCATAGAAATCGAGGAGGTCGTACTGCAGATTTCTGAGGAAGAGTTGGCACAAATTTCAAGACTGTCGTATAACAATTTTGACACTAAAATCGAGACAATAGATTTGGCACAAATTTCTGAGCAAATTCTATATAGTTCATACAATAAGAAGGCACAAAATTTGATGTCCGTACAATATCATTTTCTGGGAACGAATTTCAAGATATTTTGGCACTGTTTTCAAGGAAGATTGTTGGACACATACTTGAGATAAATTTGTGTGATTTGCTGATAATTTCCCTGCCATAAAAGACATTATTTCTCTCATCTCATAATAATAAAAAGCCTCTCTCTCACTGGTTTTCCCCTTGTGGGTTTTTCTAGGGTCGAAAGTTAGACCAAAAATCTCTGAGTATAATTTTCACCGTAGTCTAAACGTTCTACCTTTTGGATGTTTTCCGACGAATTTTTCCATTTGATTTTGCCCGAAATCCGGTGAGGAATGGTTGGAAATGCAGATTTGAGTGGCTAAGTTTGTATAATCTGAGTGCATCAGGGTTTTTTCAGCAAGTTGAATCCATTTATGCATTCATAAATGCAATTTAAACAACAAAAAAATAACGATTTTATCCAGATTTACATCACCGGATTTCGACCAAAAAACCCAAAAGGTAGAACGTTTAGCCGGCACCTAATTTTCTGGGTGTGTTTATTTATGAGTTTTTTGCTGTAGCAGACTTCAGGTGTTTTCTGTTCATGAACATTTAATTTTCTGCTTACTAATTTGTAGCCAAAATTTGCAATGTGTGTTGGTCATTAAAATATATGTCTCTGTGAGACTTGAAACCGGGTTGGGGTCTGAAATTTCTATAATTACATCATGGATATAGCAAGACATGTTGTGGATTTGAGTGATTGGTAGTAGGTCAATGCACATATGGGAGTTTCACATAACAAAAAAATGGATATCTTTATTTAGAATGGCTTGATAAAGCAACACATGGAGCATATTCTCTCACCTCAATATTCTAGACAATGTCATTAATCCCCTCTCATTCAAAATCTCCCCCCTTGGCAGATTCTCCTTGTGCCTCTAAGGAATATTTGCAAAGTCCCAAGCTGAAATTGAAACAAGGCAAGTGTACCTCACATTTTTTATATTAAGATGCAGATTCACAAGGTTCAAGAAGAGACACCTATAAATAAGCATTGCCTAACAGTACCTAGTTAATTAGTATTTTATTTCCTTTTTAATTTATGTTTTTCCAAGTAGTTTGTTTGCTTCAATAATATTTATGGTAGTGTACCTACCAAGGTAGAAGAGGGTTTTTAGGATCACTATCCCTTTAGGAAAAGACTTGGTTCAATTTTTTCTTTTGGACTTATGGTCTCAATGTAATTTTTCTAATATGTCCTTATTGTATGGCTTTTGTCGCAACCCTCTTTTTTACTATAAATTTTCTCTGTCACTGCTAAGAAAATGAGTTCACATTAATGTGGGTGGGAAGGCATCGTCCACCTACCTTCTAGGGTTTGCTAGTACATTACCAATGCCATACAATAATCAATATATTCAAAATAATCAATAGCTACATTCGACAAATCCACACAAGGGAAGAGTGTAATGTACCTAGTGAGGATAATATCGATTACTTAATGAGGTACCCAAGGGAGGTACCTAAGGGGATAATGAATGTAATGTGGCCTTTGGACTTATGGTCTCAATGCAAATTTTCTAATATGTCCTTATTGTATGGCTTTTGTCACAACCTTCTTTTTTACTATAAATTTTATTTGTCACTGTTAAAAAAATGACTTCACATTAATATGGGTGGGAAGGCACCGTCCACCTACCCTCTAGGGTTTGCTAGTACATTGCCAACGTCATACAATAATCAATAGCTACATTCAACAAATCCACACAAGGGAAGAGTGTAATGTACCCATGGATGATAATATCGAGTACTTAATGAAGTACCCAAGGGAGGTACCTAAGGGGATAATGAATGTAATGTGGCCATAATCATGGAATAGGCCCACTATGTAGTTAGAGAAAATAATATAATAATAAGGGGTAATTGGCATAGATCTTTGCAAATAATTGAGATGTAGTAAACCTTTGTAGATAAAAGATAAAACATACAAAATAAACTCTTTAGCTTCATAAATATTAAAACTCATCCACAAGAATTTAGAGAGAACCCTTAAGGTAGGGTAACACCATCCAATATCTCTGATGAAAGGAATCACTCCATATGCCATGCTTGCTACAATAATCAACATTCAACATATCTCAATACAATGATACTTGTGTATTTATACTTTCTCATGAATATCTCTAGGATTTTATCCCAAGTATACCTTATTATTATGTTATTTCATCTAATTACATAGTCAGCCTATTCCATGTTTATGGCCACATTGCATTTCATTATTTCCTTGGATACCTCCTTAAGTACCTCTTATTATTATATTATTTCTTCTAATTACATAATGGGCCTATACCATAATTATGGCCACACTACATTCATTATCCCCTTAGGTACCTCTCTAGGTACTCCATATTATCCTCCTTAGGTATTTTATAAAGAGCATCCCCCAAGTTTTGATGCTAGATCATTGTCACATCATATTAAAATTAACATGATTTGATCACTTTATTATGTAATATGCAATGTAACTTTATTATATGACCATTATGATATGATAACTTTAACACCTTTTTTAATGTTTATATGGAAAACAAATGTTGTCCCATAATATTATCTTTGTTAAAAATCATTGAAATGCACCTCTCAAATGTAGTCAAAGGTGTAGATTTTCAAGCCATCATTGATTGAGCAAAAATACTCACTATGTGATTGATACTTAACATGGGTGACACAAATCTAATCATCTCACAAACTCTCGATCAACCACCAACACGTTAGCAATATGAGAGTCAATGTTCATTGAAAATTTTAGACCTTATGAAACCTAGTACCGGGTCTCATCCACAACTGCAAATTGCACTTCCTATGATTAATCTACAACCTCGTCACTCACCATGTGGTCCCCTTACATCCATACACTAATCACATTGTTTCGCCACAGATAACACTACTCTAGATACATCCAAATCCTCTAGCTTCATTGTAGGAACCATGAATGATTTTCTACATTCTTCATCAACCTAAGATTTAACATCATAAGCATACACCAAATAAAATCATTGCTAAGAGAACTATTCACCTTCAATGTTTAACATTCCATCACCTCCTCTATCATTGGAAATGTAGACTCTCTTTATGTTTTAAAATCTTTCACCTCCTCCATAACATAATTATCTACTTGATAAGAACCCTCAAGGGTTCTCATTTTCTAGATGTGACATTTAGTCATCGCTTTTACCCTCGTTTCGAGGAGGCTTATTGTTTTTTAGAGGTTGCATTTAATCATCATTTTTACCCTTGTTTTGAAAAGTGGTTTTATTGGTAGCGCTTTCTTGGGGTGGTTAAAATTATAACATTTTGCACGAAACACAAAGTACATTGGGATCAGAGCCTCCATTATCGACCATTTTAATTTGTAAATTGTAATCTAATATATACCCACAAAATCCAAATTTTCAAATGCTAGATTTCAAAGTGAAAAAATTGTCCACATACAAAACTAACTTTTGTTCTAGCCTAATCAAGAAATTCAACTCTATTCTAGAAATCAAATATAAATTCAAACTCACTACCTTCAAAATTCCTTTGCAACCAACACAACTTGGGATTAATGCTTGATTGGCACTTATGTCACGTGGTTGTTGATTTTCGTAAACCTATCACTCGATAGTTAATTCCGAATAAAACATGTTTATTGAATTAAAGCACAATTCGGTTACTCAATGATAAATTAGTAGAATAATTAAAACATAAACCCAACACATTTTCACACGATATATTCAGGTAAACAACCCCAAGAAAAATCCTCACGAGAAAACTAGATCTGTGATGATTTTATTAAATAAAATCATGGTTCTCATCCTAGGATAATGGCCCTTATGATAAAATACATTAGAGCAATAGCCTATCCCTCCTGGCTTCTATCTCCTTGCTTCCTTTCCTCGACCCCTGCCCCAACACACATGAGTTCTCACTCACTCTTTGTGTAACATAAGTCTTGTGTGTCTCATCCTCTCACCTAGGCTGCCTTTTATTACATTGAGTTAACCCTAAGTACAAAACCCTAGATATCCTAAAGTGATCAACGACTGAGATCTAATCTCACGTTCACTTTAGATTTGATGGCTAGGACTTAATCAACTCACTTAAGTTACTCCCATGCTTGAGCACTCACTGTAAAATTCATGCATGTTTCGAGGTGCTACCCCTTATTAGTGGTTAGACAGTGTTGTATGTTTTGTATGCCAACTGCAAAGGGCCTAAGAACTGATCTTAATTTATGATTATTGTAGCCATCAATTGCATGACCCATTTTTAAATAATACATCCCATAGCTCACGCCTTTTTGGGGCACTACCCCTCATCAGTGGCGAAACAATGTTGCACTTTTTGAATGCTAATTGAAAAGGGCCTAATAACTCATCTTAAGTTACGACTGCTGAAGTTTTTACTTATACAACTAACAATTACTGTTCTTCTTTATTATTACAATCATTTAGCACATTAGCTACATAAATAAGATCAATGAAAGAGAGACAATCACAGAAACAATACAGACAAATTATCTTGGGAAACCCTCATGAGGAAGAAAACCCAACAAAACTTCCTCAATATAGATAGACCAAAGATCGAACAAAAGATCCTCTTCTACTCCTTCACTAGGAAGAGTAGTGCACCACTTAACCAAGAAATACTAAGACATAGACCAAGAACCCTCCTTGATGTCACCCCTAGTTGCAACAACTTCTCCTCCAAGAATTTTGCATTACAAATCTAGTTGGTGAGTGTGTACAAGTGAGGTGCTGGCCTCCCATATAAATAGTGGTCTATCTAGTCTAAATTTAGGTCTGGAATGACCTGTCACTTTACCCTCTTAATTTACATTTAACTGTCAAGGCACAATAGGGGCGACTTTTACAAAGGCACAATAGGGATAATTAATAAATATAATATAATAATATTATTTAACACTCTCTCTCAGGTAGAATATTCTTCGAAGTTACAATATTTCAACACCCCCCATTAACAAGAAGGGTATTCTACTGAAAACATCGATAACAATTAACTGGACTCAATACAACATGAAGAGGAGGGGACATCATCACAAACATTGGGAACACTATCGGTCATATCTATATATCATCGAAAGTTTTTCTCATCATCAATATTAGTAGAAACTGAACATCATCATCATCTGTAACACTGAGCTAGAGTAACATCATCATCATCAACATCATGAAGATGGAACATCAACATCATCAACAACATGAAGTTGAAACAACAACATCAACAACATGAAGCTAGAACAACAACATCAACAACACAAAGATGGAACATCAACATCAGCAACACGAAGCTAGTACATCAACATCTATATGTGACAACAGAATGAGGCAGGTGCATCAACAACAACATCTGTGGTACTCTGACAGAGCATCCTTACTGGACCTTCTGGATCTACCAAGGAACCATAAGATTCCCTAGGATATAAAATCCTAATTGAGCTACCACGTGGTACTCTGACAGACCGTCCTTACTGTACCTTCATTATCTGCCCAAGAATCATAAGATTCCCTAGGATATAAAATACTAACTGAGCTACCACTACTGACCACAACTAGCATATACATGCACATGTACTCTGACAGACCATCCTTACCGGACCTTCGGGATCTTCCCAGGGATGATCAGTCCCCTAGGATATAAAATCCTAACTGAGCTACCAGTTGTTGGTCAGGATACCATAGTATCATTGAAATCAATCCCACTTTAGAGGGAGGTCCTTTCGGACTACACCAAGCTTGTCTCAGAAGTACTCAAACTTCACACGAGATAGAGGCTTAGTCAACACATCTGCAACCTACTCATCTGTGCCAACATATTGGAGATTTACAACTCCCTTCTGCACCATGTCATGAATGTAGTGATACCGGATCTCAATGTGCTTCGTCTTATCATGGAACACTGGGTTCTCTTTCATCTTTATGCAACTATGGTTATCACAAAATACCATGGTAACATACATCTCTAGGTCAAATAGACCTGTCAACAACTTGTTAATCCATATGGCTTCACAACTGGCGGAGCATGCTGCAATGTACTCTGCTTCTACCGCACTGAGAGCAATACTGGACTGCTTTCTACTTTTCCATGAAATCATGGTTGACCCCAAACTGAAACAACATCTTAAAGTGCTCTTTCTGTTTGAAGCACTTCCAACCCAATCTGAATCAGTATAACCATACATTCTGAAGTCATGATCTGCAATATAACAGAGACCATGATCCAACGCACCCTTAAGGTATCGCATCACATGCTTTGCAGCTACAAGGTAAACATGTCTGGGATCCATGAGATATTAACTCAAGGTGTTCACAACAAAGAATACATCTGGCCTGGTATTTTTCAGATACATCAACAAACCAATAATCTGTTTGTATAGAGTAGCATCAACTAACTCTGACAAAATATCAACCAAGAGCTTCAAATTCGTCTCTATGGGTGTGGCCATGGATTTTACAGTCCATCATGTTGAATCTCTTCAGAATTTCCATAGCATACTTTCCTTGATTAAGGAAAATCTCTTCTGGGCTCTGCCATACTTCATAACCTAAGAAATAGTGCATCGAGCCTAGGTCCTCATTTCAAATTCAGCGACAAGCTTCTTCTTATAATCTGTGATGAGATTTCCTTCAGCTGTCAAGAATAAGTCATCCACATATAGCACCAATATAACTGGTCCATCATTCTCAATATTGAAGTAAAGGTTGGGATCTAATTTACTCTTGGTAAATCCCAAGCTCATTAGAAAACTATCAATCCTGCCATACCAAGATCTTGGAGCTTGCTTCAACTTGCAGACATGAGTCTTCCTATCCTATACTTATAAACCAAATTTTCACATCACATTGTACCAACCTGGTACAATTTCTCAGCTGCAACTCAATCTGCATAACCATGTGTTGGTTCTATGTGCTTTCTGCAAAGCACTATTTTTCTCACTGCCTGAAAGTATGTTCTCTACTTTTTCTGCAACTGTTCCTTCTGGCACTGGGACTCTGCACCTGCAACTGCTCTTTCTGAAGCTGAGAATGTCTGTTCCATTCTCACTATAACTACTGAATTCTGAGAGTAGCTCCTCTACTCTATCATGGAAACAACTTCATCTGAAACAGAGAGTGGCTCAATAACTGATACTGAAAGTAGCTCTTCTTCTTTCATGGAGGTAACTCGATCTGCTGTAGTCATTGTTCAGTTTTGATGGTTAAGTGATGCAGGAGCATCATCAATGAGCATGCGTGGAAGGACAAATCAATGCCTTGGAATCATTTCAGAATCTTAAACATTGGCGTTTACTGTGAATTGTTTGGGAGTTGATTGAAAAATAGAAGAAGATCAAACGCTTGGAAGCTGACTGATCACAAGTGATCTGGGAGTTTTCACTCCTAGTCTTGAATGTAACTGAACTAAGGTAGCAGTTAGGTTTTGTTTTCGAGTAGATGAATAGTTTGTTGAAATAATGTAACTGCAAAGAACATTCTTATTATTATTGGATTAAATCCCCATTGCGGATTAATCATGTCATTATTATTATTATTGTTATTGGATTAATCCCCATTGAGGATTAATCATGTCGGTAATTGTACAAGGACCAAATCCCCTTTTGCGGATTGGTCATCGGACAATTACAAAGTGAAGAATAAGAAGTCGGCCCCAACAGTTATAATGGAAGAACCAGAATTAATTAAAGGTGGGTTTACCCACCCAGAGAGAGAGGTCGGCCCTGCCAGATTGTGACCTTTCACACGTGCCAGTTTGATATAAATAAGAGGCTAGCGCCTCACTTCTAACATACAACTCACTTGCTCATTATCTTATGAGGCAAGCTACAATTACCAGTTGGAGAGAGGAGAAGAAGAGTGGCGCATCTCTTGGGGATGACTTTCTGTATTGGTTTGAGTTATCTCTTGAACATTGTATAAGCTATTTATGATAAGGAAGTTTTTGCTAGGTTTTCTTCCCCTAGAGGGTTTCCCAGGATAAATGCTGTGTCTCTTGTGAATGTGTATTTCTCAGTGATCTTGTTATTATGATGCTCTTATCTATTGAAATGAAAATAACTATAATAATGGCATAAAACATTAACATAGTTGGGGGGAAACCTAAGAACCCTCATAGATAAATAATGGTTTTGTACGCCTAAATGAGGCTGTTGCGAGTTAATAGGAAAATCCTAAATTTTTAGTTGTTGTTTGATCATAGCTGTAGCCATTTTTTGCTTTTGGAATGAATATAACAGAGGAAAATTGATTCAAATGGATGTTGTCATTACTGTTTACGATTATGTTATTCTGTTCCTTGAATGAATGAATTGTGTTGTTGGTTATATGAATTGTGAAATGTTTGTATAAGGTTCAATCGTTTTCTCTTCGTTGAGCCCGTGCAAGGTGTGCACACAATCTGCAAGGAGTGCGTTGACATAGTCTTTTTCAACTCAGAAGCTCAGAAGAATTAGCGCGAGATTTCCCTTTGCAAAGAGGTCAAAGTGACTGTTACAAGATGTGCACAGTCATCTGCAAGAGCCCAACTCTTGCATAAGAATCTGTTGCAAGGAGTGCACATACCTAAAAATCGACTAAGTGTCGAAGTAACTCTATAAAGAGTTAAAGGGATAGAAGGAGGGAGAAAGATCAAGAGAGATAGCGAGAGAAATCTTCAAAGGAAGGACAGTTCTGAAGGTTTCATGAGCCACCGGCTAAGATCCATCCAGGAGGGAGCGAGATCATTCCAGACCGTTGGATCTGGGTAAAGTGCACGAGCGTTAAGTCTCTGCGTGCACATAGAAGTGATAATTTGCCGAAGTCCCAAAGAGGCCAATGACCGTCGGATCCAGAGGGACACGTGGTGATAGATTGTGATCTCCAAAGAAATCACTTCGAGAGTTCAGTTGAGAGTTGAAACTCCCAAAGCCCGAAGAGCCGGAGAGCAGAAGTGGATAGAAGCCATCAGATCAAAGGGGAGACATGCGTCGTTAGATCGTGGACTCCGAGTGAAACGCTCCGAGAGCAAGCGAGTGTAGAGGAGTTGAAACTCCCGAAGGTTGAAGTCCTGTAGTGGATGAGAACCGTTGATTTGAGGTGGACGCGTGGCGTCAAATCTAGAACTCTGGGTACAAAATACTTTGGAGGAAAGCAGAGAGTGAAAGCACCGAAGCCCCAAAGTGAATCTCGACCGTTGATCGAGAAGGGTGCCAAAGACCGTTGATCTGGTCTTGATAGAAAGTGTCAAAGTCCTGAAGTGAACTAGAGCTGTTGATTTGAGGAGAACACGTGGCGGGAATCTGTGAACTCCGAGTAAATAACTGAAGAAATTGTGACCGTCGATCTACAGGAGACACGCGTCAACAGGTCGTGAACTCTGGGTGAAATCACTTCGGGGGAAAGTGAGTGCGTAGGAATTGAAATTCCCGAAGCCCGAATAGCCGAAGTGATTTGTGGCCATGAATCTGTGGGAAACATACGTCAATATGTTGTGAACTCCAAATAAAATCATTCTGGGAGAGTGTGAAGGTTGAGAATTGAAATTGCCGAAGCCCGGAGTAGTGAAGTAGATCGCGACTGTTTATTTGAAAGGACCATGCGTCAACAGATCGCGAAGATATAAGAGGGCGTGATCCGGAGAGAAGAACACAGATCTCAACCGTTGATCAAGAGGTACGACCGAGATCGCAAGATCAATGGTCAAGCTTGATTGTGGGGCTAGAAGGTGATTGATCTTTAATTTTCTTAGAGCGGGCCACAACCGAAACCATGGTATTGCAAAAGAAACACGCGTCGACTGATAGTGAATTGCGGGGAGAAAATCGGTGTGGTCTTAAACCACTTTTGGCCGCTCTGAAATCGTGTATTATGTGAGGTCATAGCCGATTTCATATGAAGGAAAGGACCTATCGAGTTAGCGACTGTTTATTGAATTCTTCAGAGAGGCCAGGAAAGAGCTCGCAGGTTTGGAAGAACCTGGATGAAGAGGAAAGGGGACCTGTGTAAGACTGATTGGGGTCTAATAAAGGCCCGAAGAGTCGATCCGACTCCTTGAATTGAATGATCCTAGACCAAGAGGTCGAGCAACCCCTAGGAGAGAAGGGGGGGTCTGTATCATTAAGCTAATGCGTGTGTAGTTTATTTCATTTTAGCATGAACTAAACCATAAACAATGATTGTAGAAACACAATACAAACTACAATAAACCAAGATCACAAGAAAAATAACTATGCACAAGAACACAAGAAGTATCCTGGGAAAAACCTTCTCAACCAAGGGAAAAACCCAACAATCCTTTGCTATATTACCAAGAGAAGATCCACCATTCCAACACCAAACCTAGCACACAAAAGGGTGCTGCTGTGACTGAGAAAGCTAGCTCTTAGAGAAGTGCGAATTACAGTCCTAATAATTTCAGACCACAACTTTTGAAATCATGAGATGACAAGTGAGTGTGATCCATAATGGGGACCCACTCTTATTTATACAAAACCTATCACATCAAATGATGTGTCTATTGGCACAATAGGGCCGACCTATACAACTTAATAATATAATTAATCATTACACAAATATTAATTATCTTTCACATATGGTGGGGTCGACTTGTACCCTTTACATCACAAATTACGGTTATAAGTAAATCTTACTCTTTAGAAAATATAGAAAGGATCTCACACGTCCACTAGTGCTCAGCCACTAGGGACACTTCCACCCGTGCTCGGCCACAGGGACGTCCTACTCATTTGATTCCACATGAGTACCATCTCAAGCTGAATCAACTAAGTCCATAAGAGTACAAGGAAGGACATCATCTCAAGCTGACTCAACTCAGTCCAAAGGAGTACAAGGAAGAAGACCATCTCAAGTCATCTCAACTCATTCCAAAGGAGTAGACAAGAGACCACACATCATAACAACTCAGTCCAGAGTCTGATGCACACCCATCACATGGGCACACCCAACACATGGGCACACATCGTCTCAACTCAGTCTAGAGGAAAACGACACACCCATTACATGGGCCCTCTCACAGATCGACTCAACTTAGTCAAGAGGAGAACGACCTGGAGAATTCACACAACACTGCAATCATCAACACTCCCTCTCAACTAGGGAGGCATTTTCCACCAGGCCAAGTCTCTCACGAAAGTACTCAAACTTCGTCCTGACAAGCAGTTTGGTGAAGATATATGCAACTTGCTCATGTGTAGAAAGGTACTGCACATGTACTACTTTCCTCTGCACCATATCTCAATGTGTTTCGATTTATCGTTAAACACATGATTCTTGAAGATCTTCACACAACTCTGGTTATCGTAATGGATAATGGTGGAATCCATCTCATGTCCAAATAAGTATGCAAGGATCTTGCGAAGACACACTGCTCCACAGACTGCCACACATAACACTATGTACTCTGATTATGTGGCACTCAAAGCTACAGAGGTCTGTTTCCTATTGCACCAGGAAACCATGGCAGATCCCAAAGTAAAATAACAACCATATGTGCTCTTCTAGTACACTGCTCTCCCTACCCAGTCTGCATCGACATATCCCTGCAATCTCATGTCTACACCCGAGGCATATCTCATGCCATAATCAATTGTTCCTTGTAGATATCTCAACACATGCTTCGCTGCTATCCAATGTGTCTGTCTCGACTGACTCATTAACTGAATGAGTACATATATCAGGTCCGGTGTGAACCAGATACATCAATGATCCAATCAACTATCTGTAAATATGTGGATCAATCTTGCTTGAACCAGAAGAAGCCTCGTTCATCTTGTACAAGTTCATCACCATCAATGTAGGCATGGATTTGCAGTCCATCATCCTGAATATCTCCACTGTATATTTTCCTGGACTTTAGGAAAATCTCATCAGTCCTTTGCCACACTTCTAGTCCAAGAAGTAGTGCATCATACCAAGGTCCTTCATCTCCAATTCAGAATCTAATGCATGCTTTCATTCATCAATAAGAATTTCTGAATCAGTGAGGAATAAGTTATCACATATAGGACCAAAATCAGACACTCGTCACCAATAGTGCTGTAGTATAGGTTTAGATCAACAACACTCTTGCTAAAGCCAAAAATCATCAAGTATCTCATACCAAACATGAGGTGCGTACAATAGTCCATAGAGGGATTTCTTCAACCTGAATACATGTGAATCCTTCTCATGTGTCATGAATCCATCTAGTTGCTCGATGTAAACTTCTTCCTCAATCTCACCATTGAGAAAGGTTGTCTTTACATCCATCTGATGTAGTCTCCAACTCATGGATGCAACTAGGGAAATAATCGTACAGATGGAAGTGTATCAGGCTACAGGAACAAATGTCTCCTCATAATATATTCCCTCCACCTAAGAGAATCCTCTGGCCACAAATCTCGCTTTGTACTTCTCGACACTTCCATCAACTGCATGTTTGATCTTATAGATCCACTTGGAAGTCACTACAGACTTCTCTTCTGGTCTCAGAACAATATCCCATGCATCATTCTCCATGATGGACTGATACTCTTCAGTCATGGCATCTTTCCAAAACTGTTGTCTTGCTGCTTCTCCATGACAAGAAGGTTTAGTATCAATGATGTGGCTCATAGATGGAATTCCATACCAGGGATAATATCCGTTCAATAATGACATAATAAATCTGGCCTCCCGTAGGGATAACAACCAACATGGCCTCCTGTACTAGGATAATAACCAAGATGGTCTCTCAAAGGGATAATGACCAACCAAACAAAATATTTGGACTACTGCACCAGGGATAATGGTCCAAGTCATGAGGTCTCCCACACCAGGGATAATACCCTTCATCATCAAAAGCAAACTACTACAGAGTAATGATGAAATTAATTAAGGAAAGTAGTACAAGACTTACCTTAGTCTGCAATCATGCTCAATCTTGATTTTGGTCCTCCTGAGAAAGATGAGATAAAGAAGAACTCCTTGTGATTCTTGCTTGCATTCCTTGAATTCTTTTGAGGTGGCAAGCAAGAATATCTAAACGCTGAAAGACAATTTTTTTAGATTTTATAAATCCTTGAAGTTTGTTCCAGGCCTATATCGAGGCTTATTCTGAAGAAACAAACCTCTGTAGCTTTGAGTGCCACAGAAGCAGAGTACATAACATTATGTGTGGAAGTCCTCGGATCAGTGTGGCTTTGCAAGCTCCTTGCAGACTTATTTGGACATGAGATGGATTCCACCGTTATCCATTACGATAACCAGAGCTGTGTGAAGCTCTCTGACAATACCGTGTTTAAGGATAAGTTGAAACACATTGAGATATGGCGCAGAGGAAAAAAATACATGTGAAGTACCTTCTACACACAAGCAGGTTCCAGATGTCTTCACCAAACCATTTTCCAAGACGAAGTTCGAGTATTTCTGTGAGAGACTTGGCCTGGTGGAGAATGCCTCCCTAGCTGCAATCATCATCAATCATATCTCCATGGCATGACTCATGTACTGCACCAACTAGCACTGGAGATAAATCAATATCAAATACAAGGATTTTTATCCCTTCTCCCTTTGAATCTCATACTATGTAGACTTATTTTAATAAATCATGTTAGTTCTATATAATTTTCTGATTACTGGAGCAAGTGTCTCGTCATAGTCTTCTCCTTCTTGTTGGCAGAATCCTATGGACACAAATAAGGCTTTGTACATCTCTATACTATTATCTGCAACATGCTTGATCTGTTAGATCAATCTTGGAAGTCACCACTGACTTCCATTTTGGTCTTAAGGCAAAATATAATACCTTTGTTTCCCCTAGCTTGTAAATATAACTATAACCTACTAAAATACTATGGGATGACTGAATATGTGTGGATGTTGGGATTGATGAACCCTTTTGTTATAAAAGATAATTTATATATTTCTGTTACTAAATAAAATGGAAAGTGTTGCATCACTGCTGAAGGGGTTTGCCAAGGTAGATCATGATGCATGAGAGAGATGGTGAGGGGAACCAACAATGGTTGAGATGACCCCCACCAGACCAATACTTCACTAGATTTAAATTATTGAGACCTAGAACAGTCGTCTAACTAGAAAAATTAATCACCAGTCACGATGGTAGTTGGGAAGTCCTCCTGAAGAGTTAATGAGGAGGTGGGAAAAGTACCCATCTAAAAAATTCCTGACTTGACCCACGAAATTGGGAATTGGACCCACAAAATCTTGCTGAGGAAGGAAAAAATAGAACGAAAATTCATGGGTAGAGGAAGAGGATGGAAAGGGGAATGGGTCTGGTGACCATTTCTGAAGAGGGAGAGCATGTGCAACTCATTGATTCTAAAGAAAACTGAAAAACGAATTTGTTTTGGGTAGAGGAATTTGTTGGGCAACGTTTTCAGTCCAAGCTGATAAACATGGTTGCAGAGAAGATGAGTGACTGAGCAAGCACTCATTGCATACCCCCTTTCTTTGTGGAGATAAAAATGATCTACCAAGTTCCTATGGGAGGAGGAGAGTGGCCTCCGTCCCTGGATGTTGCTGAACAAAAGGAAGAGTCTCTCTCAGAGCATCATGATCTAGCTAGGGGGTGGTCAACGATAAATCCCTCTAGGAGTTGTTGTGCCTACGGTTGGGTGGAAAAGGGCACCCCTTTCATCATTTGCATCACTATTTGGTTTCTAGATAAGTATACTTGGTTAGATCTTTGTAGTGTTTAGATCAGAGAAAATTTTATACTATGTTCTAGAATTGTGTAAGTTTAATTTCTGAAAAAAGTGACTTGAGAAATTTAAGCAGAATAAAAAGAATGTCTTAGTTGAAGCTCTTTTGATTTAATTTCTCATCTCTTCCCTATTTGTGTGCTAAAATAAGATTTATGAGAGTGGATGTTGTGGTTGACTGTGCTTTACAATTTCATGCATACCGGGGAATTGATGATTGAACAATTAAAAATATCTCTAACACCTCAAAAAGAAAAGGGAGTGTTTTTTCTGCATAATAGTGCTCCATTTTAATATGTCCTCAAATCCCCTGCCAGAAAAGTTAGAAGATATCAGATCTGTGTGGACTTTAGGAAATAATCCCAATTATTATGGGAAAACATTAAAAATACTTATAAATAATTATTGAGGAAAAATAATTAGGACATAAACTTGAAATTGGTCTAAATGAATTAAAATACAAAAGTTCTCAAAATTCTATTTGGGGCATAAATAAACATTATGTTTAAATTGTGTTAAATCTCCTAAATTTGGGAAGAATCCCCTTAAATTTTGGTAGGTAGTAAATCCCGATAGAAACACCAAATTTACCGTGGAGGTAAATCTTTGTATTAGGGCCATTTCCTTAAATTTAGTAAGAGTAATAAAGCACAATAATAAGGAAATAAAGTTTTACTCATTTATCCACGAGAAGGTAGATATTATAATTATATTTTAATTTCCACGATGGAGAAATTTCCTTGAAATATAAACTTTTATTTAATCTTTTTATAAAGCCTAGAAAACTATATTTTTTCTTTTCTTATTAAATCATCCAAGTAACAAAACTGAGTAAAACTATGGAAATATATGTATATATGTTTATATACATATGTTTATTATTATTATTATTATTAATAGTAATATTATTTTATTACTCTGAAAATACAGGTTAAAGCCCCTGGAGCGTAAAAGCCTTGAGACCAAAGAGAATAGGAATAAATCGTGACTAAATGCTTTAACCTTCTTGTAGTCTTTGGAACTCCGTGAGTTCGATATCCGAGGTGTTTGGGTGATGGGATTCCACGAGCCAAAGTCGCTGAATACCCGAACCCTACCTTTCCCTATATAAGGTTGCATATATAATAAATATAATTCAATTATATTATTGTGTTTAATGTACATTTATTATAATACACCCTTATTACAATATATATATATATATATATATATATATATATATATATATATAATCTGAAAGAATACATTGCGTTTAAATCACAATGTAATACAAGTGGGTTCCTTCTAAAACTCCGGGACTCCAAGTTATATGAGAATGAAGAATTGTGTGGAAGAGATGAAGGTGTGGACCAAAATATCCTTTCCTTCATTATATCATTGAATATTAAATATAACCTTAGATATTGTTTAAAACTCGGTGAAAATTTCGAGAGGTATAATATAATCTATTATATTATATTAATATTTATTAAAAATGGTTACACGTGAACGACGCCAACCATTTTTAAATTATTAAATAATGTGGAAAGTGTTGATGAATGCAGCTATGTGAGACATTCTCCAGCTTACAAACTTGTGAGCTGTGGATTATTGTAGCTATGTGAAGTCTTTCTCTCAACTTACAAACCTGAGAGAAATCCCCTAAGAAGGGTACGTGGTTCCTGCTTGAGACAGAGCTAGGAACGTAGAGATGACCTCCTCCATTCATAGAGTGAGAAGAACTCCAGATGATTATCTAGTGGGAAAGGTGATCTGATGAGTTGGACGTGCCTGTGGCTGAGAACAAGGTGAACGTATGAAATCCCAAAGTGTTGTGTGCATCGTCATGTGAACAGAAATGAATCTGACATGTTAGCCTCCTATGAGCGACATAGTTGATGAGAAAACTCCAGATGATTCTCCTGTGTGAGGCAGTGGGAAGGAATATCTGTAGAGTGGACGTGCCTGTAGATGAGCACAGGTGAACACGTGTAGATCTGGTTTTTCTGTGTAATGCAGTGAGCCAGAGCTATGATATCCCTATGGATGTGCCCCTAGTGGATGAGAACTAGTGGGTGTATCAGATCCTTTGCTATATGTTGTTCAAGAGTCATATCTGCATGTAACCCTAATTGTTATGTAAAGGGTACAGGTCGGCCCCACCTTAATGTGATTAATAATAAATGTAAAAGATAATTAATATGGTTAATAATAATAATAATAACAATAATTATAAAGTGACTTAGAGAGGTCGACCCTATTGAGCCAATAGACGCCTTTGTTGATTGGACAAGTCTAGTATAAGTAAGGGATGATTCCCCATTGTGGAATCATATCTTACTTGTGAGTTTGGAAATTACAACAAATACATATACTTGGGAAAAGGTGCGCACCTCTCTTGAGCGCTAGTCTTCTAGGGCTTGTGCACCCTCTTGTGTGCTAGGTCTTTCTCAGTGGTGAAGGTATTTCTCTTGAAGAATATAACAAAGGATTTGGATGGATTTTCTTCCCTTGTTGAGAAGGGTTTCACAAGATACTTCTTGTGTTCTTGTTCATGGTGTTTCTTATTGTGATCTTGGTTGCTGCAACATTATTGTTTATGGTTAAGTGAAATGAAAAATGGCATAGAATTCATGCTTAACCTAGCTTATGAAAAGTCAACATTTTATCAGAGCATAGGTCTTGAAGAACCCATTGCACAAGCATCTACAGTCTCCTCTCTCTTCTGCACAACCGTACGACCCTCCTAGGGTTTCTAGAAAATCCGTACGACCTTCCTTTATGAGGTGTTTTATCCCTTAAACACTTGAACATTGGGGATAATTTTGGCATAGGAGAGTACAACCTCCTCCAACGCATCTCCAGAGACTCTCAGAGTGACATTCTGAGCATTTTGAAATTTTGGTCCTAGGGTTTCTAGGGTTTCACTAATTTCTGCAGAAATTTTAGAATTAGGGTTTCTGCAAACTCATTGAAGGAGCTCTTCAACTCACCAGTGTTCTCCTATATCTCAAAGGCTTATTTTTGGTAGTCATAAGTCCAATAAAACCTAAAAATGCTAGCCTAGCCTAGCCGTTAGGTTTTCTAGCCTAGTTGACAAAGGGTTGTGAAGAATCTAAAATTATGATGAACAAAAACTATGATGGAAGATAAGCTTGATGGATCAAGCAACTTCAAAGTTCTTGAAAGACAAGACTTCAGAGGAAGACTTATTGTGGGTAATACAAAAGGGTTTACCGGAGACAACTATCAATGAATGGAAGGAAGATGACATCAGGACAAGGAAGCCAATCACCTACTCAAACCCTTACATTGAAGGGCCAACTTCAAAATAACAAAGATGACAAAAGGTGACACCATGACTATTTTCTTCATAAATATCTAAGAGGATAGAGATCAACCAAGATCCATTGGAGAAATCATATCAACATCCTCAGGTACACACTTGTATATATTATTTGTATCATTGTCATGAGTGAAATTGCAGGAGGAAGGAACCTTTGCTGAAGTCATGGATCAAAAGGGATCTCAGTGCATTCAGAGAAACAACACACCCAAAGTAAAGACTCCAAGTTTGATTGCTCTAATTTTCATTCCTCTAAACTTATATTTCTAAAAGTTTGCTACATGATCCGGATGGATCTAGGGAACATCACAAAAGTTTCAGAAGTGTCCCATAATGCACAGAAGCAACCCAGGATGCTCAGAATGGCTTCAACAGACAACAAAAGGGAAAAAATTAAGTTCCATAAACTCAATTAAAACAACATGATCGTGAAGAGTGCGTCACAAGCTTTCCAACAGTGCAAACGACTCGTCAAACATAGTTAGGAATCAAAGTTATAAGCGGTCAAAGTTCTAGTCAACCCAACCTAGTTAGCAGGGATGAGTCGACATCCGTAATGCTGACGTCATCATCCGTACAACCTACGTGGAAAGCACAAAGAGTGACATGTGTCATGATGATGTCAGCATGCCATGTGGTAGCACCAGAGGCTGCCATGTGTCACTCAGATTTGGGGTTTTTAGGGTGCCACGTGGACCGATGAAAAAGTGCCATGTGGCATCCCAAGTGATGCCATGTGGCACCACCTAGAAGATGCCATGTGTCCAGGATGACATGGAGGTATGGTACAGAGGTGAGGTCAACATCCAAGTGGACAAATTAGAGACTGCCACGTGGCACAATAGGGAGGCACCATGTGGCACCCTCGAAATGCACAATGACACTTTGTGAAAAAATAATTAAAAAATATATATATTAAAGGCGACCGCTAAATCTGGGGCAGTTCTGCCATATATGGCATATTCTGGAAAAAATAGCAGCAACCAACTAAGTTGTTAACTTAGCCTCCACTAACCGCTCCACCAATAGTGGCACTTATTGCATAACTGCTGAACAATATTATTTAAAGGGAGATTCAACCAGAGTTCAGGACAGGCAGTGCATTTGACAGACACCAGTGCACGAAGCACGAGAGAGGAGTTGAGTGCGCCTGTATGGCCTGGTACAGACTATACGGATCCGTACATATTGTACGTCATGGTACAAAATTGGCATGCAAACCGAGGCAAAGGTGCCTCTTGGGTCCAAAAGTGCCTGACTCGGATCGAGGCGTGGAGATAGTCATTTTTAGATAAAATGATGCCACAAACACAGTGGTGGTGTTATTTTTTTGATATGAGAAAAACTTCAACAAATTAATTCTAGAATGAGTAATTTATTGCAGAGGCAATGGCACAGTAACGGAGGCAAAGGTGTCTCTTGGTCTTGAAAGTGTCCGACCTGGATGGAGACGATTTAGCAGTCATTTTTGGGTAATTCGATGATGCGAATTCAATGACGAGGTCTGTTTTTGCAGCACAGCTTTAGATAATCAAACTAAGCTATGGATAAGATAATGTAAACATGCTTTTCACTATGTTATTTTATCATTAAATGTTGCAGCATAACATGCATGTTATAGGTCTGAAGGAGCAGAGAGAGGCTGCAACAAGGAAGCAAGATCAACTTATTCCTTTTATCTATTTGTTTCTTATCTTCTTTCACATAAAATCAATCAACTATATGTGACACAGAAATTGTGGCACTTCCATGATAAGTGGCCAATGAAGCAGTTCTGAATCTCGTGGTTTCAGGATCTTTTGTATGGGCTGCATATTTGTGCTTGGATCTTCGCAACAGATCTAAGGCTTTTGATGGCTCCATGTTGATGGGGGTCATAATTTTTTCTTCATATTTTTTATGTAATGAGTATGTGGGAATGATGTCCATGTCAACATCATGGATGCCTCATGAGTATGAGAACTTGTGAAGATGTATACATTCTTGATCACATTCCGATCTCTTGTTGCCGTCACTGAAAAGGGACTTTGGCCTTACAACTTGTAAAGGAGAGACATCATTACATCGAGAAGACTAAAGCGGTCAAGATTTGGAGCATGACCTAGAGAGGTAGCCCACATCGAGTGAACTCCGTTATCAAGGGAAGTGTCATATCCATTATGTGTATTATGTTCTTATGTCGTTTTTCCATGAATTTCCACACATATGATGTTAAATGAAAGCATGACATATTGCACACAAAGAAAACTAAAGAGGTTTCATTCACTTCGAATTCAAGCACATAAGACTTCAACTTTACCTTTAATTGCATATTGCTCAAGTAAAACTATCTCTAACCGACCCTTTTGAAGGAGTGATAGAATAAACCAATTATTGGAAACTTATCACTCTCGAGTTCAAATCATGTGGTATTAGAGCAGGCTTGATACCGATTGCAGGTGTTGAAGCTAAGGATGGCAAGGTCACCAAAACAATCGTGTTTCGATGAGCTTAAAGAGCTCAATTAAATGCTTCAAGCAAAGAATGTTGGATTGAAGACATTGTTGCATGTTGTAGAAGAAGAGAACCAAATATTGCAAGAGCAATTGCAAGCCATGACGATGCAGACAGAGGAAGGCTCTACAGATGAGACAGTGATAAGACCATCTCGTGACTATGGAAACTTCACTAGTTATGGGTGCGAGCATGACAATGAAAATGCATGCACACTTTTTCAAGCAAATGAGGATGACCTACATGCATCCATAAACCACTGAGGATTCCTAGAAGCATCTTCCACTAATCCTTCTCACTAGGAACAACTGGACACATCTCAAGAAGCAGACCAAGGGTCCCAGTTTGATGTGGAGGTAAATAAACCATGTATAGTTCGTTTCTTGAATAATGATGATGATTCTTTTGAAATCCTTGAACAACATGCTTCTTGCATTGAATTAAAGTTGATGAGAAAAATCGGATATGAAGGAGGAGGCCTTGGAACCAATGGCCAAGGTATTGTGGATCCTGTTGAGGCAGTGGTTTGGCCTCGATATGCCGGGATAGGCTATGTCCCAAAGGATGTTGGAGAAAGCTCCAAAACCATTCGGGAAGAAGACCCCAGGATAATCACTAAGACTCCAAAGGTCAACAGTTCATCAGGAGATGAAATTGATTCTGTGCAGCCCGAGAGCACAACTTCTCATGATCGAGGGTTCGAGACATCTCCAGGGAGAGATGAGCATCACAATGACAGAGTTGAGACCAACTCTTCTTGCCAATATGACTCAAAAGGAAACTCACTGAGGTATAAGAAATCTCGAAACTCTAAAATGCCATTTGATTATAAGCATGTTAATCATATAAAATAGAGCTTTTGGCATCAAATACCATGCACTTTTTGTGGATTGAGTAACCATGGAGTGGCCCAGTGTTGGAAGAGAAAATCCTTGTGCAAGAAGGTTATGGCAACTAGGAGAAGGATGAGGATGGCATATTGTTTTCCACACACGGAAAAGAGCAGAGGGAATGCACCTTTGAAGGAGAAAGGCTACTGCAACCATTATAGAAGAGATGGAAATCATGAGGCCACTTGCTAGGCCTTACATCCAGATCCACGTCCAAAGAGGGACAATAAGACTGGGAAGTCACCTCCGAGGGAGACAACCAATCAGACAGTGCTGTAGGAAAATCCGCCACCAGGAGAAGACCAACTACAAGAGAAAGGACAACTTGGTAAAGAGGACATGTTCAACAAAATGGTTGAACAAATGGGGAAAATCCTTTTGAGTTAGTCGAGAGTGGCCATATTTTGTAAATCACATGTTGCGATTTAGACCCTGTAGAAGGGTATTGTGTAACAATGATTTATCACTTCTTTTCTTTTTTGGGCACATGTTGATATTGTTAGGCCTTGTGAGGTAGTTTGGGTATGGGTTTCTTATTGTAAGTCCAATGGACATGAAACTTATAATGTAATGAATTTTGGGGACCAAAAGTCCTTTCAGTTGAGAGGCGTGATCCAGATGGATCTAGGGAACATCACAAAAGTTTCAGAAGTGTCCCAGAACACACAGAAGCAACCCATGATGCTCAGAATGGCTTCAATAGACAACAAAAGGGAAAAAATCAAAGTTCCAAAAACTCAATTAAAATGACGTGATCACGAAGAGCGTGTCGCAATATTTCCAACGACACAAACCACTCATCAAACGAAGTTACGGATCAAAAGTTATAAGCAGTCAAAGTTCTGGTCAACCCAGCCTAGTCAACAAGGATGAGTCAACATCCGTACATATGACGTCAACATTTGTACAACCTACATGGAAAGCATAGAGAGTGACATGTGTCATGATGATGTCAGCATGCCACGTGGAAGCACCAGAGGCTGCCACATGTCACTCGAATTTGGGGTTTTTAGGGCACCACATGGACTAGTGAAAAAGTGCCATGTGGCACCCCAGGTGATGCTATGTGGCACAACCCAGAAGGTGCCACATGTCCAAGATGATGTGGAGGTATGGTACAGAGGTGAAATCAACAACCAAGTGGACAAATCAGGCTTCCATGTGGCCCAAACAGGGAGGTGCCACGTGGCACCCCCGAAATGCACAATGACACTTAGTGAAAAAATAATTAAAAATATATATATATTAAAATAAGCCGCCAAATCTGGGGCGGTTCTGCCATATATGGAATATTTTGCCAAAAAAAACATCAAAAAACTAAGTTCTTAACTTAGCCTCCACTAACCGCTTTGCCAATGGTGGCACTTATTGCATAACTGCCGAAAAATATTATTTAAAGGGAGATTCGGCCAGAGTTCGGGACAGGCAGTGCATTTGACACACACCAGTGCACGGAGCACAAGAGAGGAGATAAGCGTGCCTGTATGGCTTGGTACGAACTGTACGGCTTGTTATGAAATTGGCATGCAAATCGAGGCAAGGGTGCCTCTTGGGTCCAGAAGTGCCTGACTCGGATCGAGGCATGGAGACAATCATTTTTAGGTAAAATGATGCCACAAACGCAATGGTGGTGTTAGTTTTATGATCTGAGCAAAAATTTAGCAACATAATTCTAGAATGAGTCATTTATTATAGAGGTAGTGGCACAGTAATCGAGGCAGAGGTGTCTCTTGGGCATGGAAGTTTCCGACTCGGATGGAGACGATTTGATAGTCATTTTTGGATAATTCGACGACGCGAATTCAATGACGAGGTTTGTTTTTGCAGCAACGCTTCAGATAAGCAAGATAAGCTCTGGAGAAGCTAATGTAAATGATCTAGATTTTATGAGCATAATGAAAAGACTACAGATTATTACTAGATGCTTAACATAGAATAACAGAGATACAGTAAAACTGGTTTTCTATTCAATAAAGAAATACGCTAAAACTGTAAAATGCAGCGGAAAATAAGCTTGCTGGAATGGTGGCGGCTTATCTCTGAGAAGAGATGTGACGGTTGCGCTCATTCACAAGAAGATAATTACAATGAGGCTCTTAAGGCCTTTTTATAATAAACAGGAGTTTCAAAAACCCTAAACATCCAAAAACCTAACCCTAGGAGATGAAGCGCCAAAAGTCATGTGGGCCCCATTTGGGTAAGTCAGTACATCAACTTCCCGGGGTCATAACTTTTGCATATGATCTCCGTTTTAGGCGTATGATAGCCCATTGGAAAGATCTATCTGAGGACTACAACAACTGCACAAAATTTTGTGCAATTTCAACATACCCCAAAAACGTCGTTTAGGGCCTCAAAACGGCTCCGGAAGTTCAGGACCCGAAAAACTGCTAAAAATAGTAAATTATCAAAATTGCTAGAAAGCTATTTTGAGCCAGCTGGAAAAGGTGGGTGGCCACCGATATCCACCTAGATCAATCCTCCATCCTTAGAAAGTAATGGTCTCCATTGCGTTGAGTTCCCTCATCAGATGAGGAAATTTTTGCTGAATTTGGCCCTGGATGAGCCACTTGCCTTGGTGCAGGAGCTGCCCTGCTTTGATGACTCGATACAGCTGGATCCTTTAATGTTGAGTGCCCTTGATATGTGTGTCCACAATTTGATCACTGGATTCCTTTTGTATGTATTCGGGGTTGAGCTCTGTTGGTGTCCACTGTTCTACTACGTCTAAGGTATCCAATAATGGTGGGAAATAAGGCCGAAGGAGGTCCACGTTGAACACTGGGTGCAGGCCAAGGAAATGAGGAACGTTGAGCACAAAAGAATTATCCCCACAACCTTAGTGATGGTGTACAACCCATAATGGAGCGGGCGAAGCTTCCGATGGGGTCCTGTAACGCGTTCTTTCTGCAAGTGCAAACAAACTTTGTCGCCCACTTGAAACTTATGTGGAACCTGATGTTGATCATGGCGCTGCTTGTACTTGTCATTAGACTTCTGTAGGATATCCTGAACCTTTTGGCGGATGTGATGGATCCTCTCAATGAATCGGGTGACTTTGTCAGCCTCAATTGGAGCAGGAGAGGAGTCAGTCAATGTGACCACAAGGGGAAGTGCAACATCTATGGGACCCAATGGTTGAAATCCCAACCCCACCTGAAAGGGGCTGTGGCTAGTTGAGCTATGTAGGGCTCGGTTGTAGCTATATTGGACATAGGGAAGACTCTCATCCCATGTGCGAGGGTGCTTGAAATTATACATGCGCAGGATATGCACGATCATTCGATTTACGACCTCGGTTTGGCCATCTGTTTCAGGGTGGAAGGCCGTGGATTTGGTGAGCTTGGTGTCCAATAGTGACCAGAGGCTCGACTAGAATGTGCTGAGAAATTGATTGTCCTGATATGAGACAATGGTTTGTGGTATTCCAAAATGTACCCAGACTCGTTCAAAGAAGAGCTTGGCAGTGGTTTCTGCTGTGATGCTCTTCTTGAAAGCAACCATAATCGCCATCTTAGAAAAGCGATCGACAACCACAAAAACACAGTCATTTCCCCGATTGGTGGACGGGAGGCCTGACATGTAGTCCATTGAGATGGATTCCCATGGTCTGTCAGGAGTAGGAAGAGGGGTGTATAGGCCCTGTTTCTTAGTGGTTGGTTTGACAATAACGTAGGCAGTGCAAGACCTAATATACTTGCTGACCTCCTGTCGAAGTTTCAGCCAGTAGAAATGTTTTTGTAGCATCGCCACTGTCTTTTCGACGCCGAAGTGTCCTGCCACCCGACTGTAGTGGGCTTCCCAGATCAACTTCGCTTGTTCACTTGAGGGAACACATATATGGCCCAGACGACACAACAACCCATCATAAAGATGGAAATTATCGACAAATGCCTTTGCACCCAACATTTGGTAGGTGGTGGTGAAGTCCAGGTCCGTCTCATAGAGTTGGGGCCATCCAAAGGTCTCATGGCCGCAGAAGTATAGCACTGTGGTGAGGGCCGCGACTGGTGGTCTGCCGAGGAAATCAACGACATGGTTGGTGTTTCCTGTTTTATACTTGATGTTGAGGTGGAATTGTTGCAAGTATGTGGACCACTTTTGATGGCAGTCATTCTGCAATTTTCCTTGTGTCTGCATGAACTGCAGTGGCTTATGATCACTGTGGATGATTGTCTCCCTCCCAAGAATGTAATGTCTCCACTGGCAGCAGGCTTGCACAATGGATTACATTTCTTTGTCGTAAGTAGGGTACTTACGGACAACATCTAATAGTGTCACATTATGATAGGCCACGAGGTGGTCGTGTTGCGTGAGAACGACACCCACAACATAGTCTGAAGCATTAGTCTCAATCTCAAAGGGCTGCTGCAGGTTTGGTAGTGAAAGTACTAGGGCTGAGAACAAGTGCTACTTCAAATCATCGAACGCTTGTTGTTGGGGCCGTCCCCACGCAAATTTTTCCTTACCACCACCCCTGGTTATTTGGCTGAGGGCCCATGCAATAAGGGAATATCCCAACACAAACCTGCGGTAGAAATTGGCAAGGCCCAAGAAGCTCTGAAGCTCAGTGAGTGTGGTTGGGGTTGTCCAGTCACGAATGACTTGGATCTTGGCTGGATCCACATATACGCCATGTTGATCAATGATGTAGCATAGGCAATGGACCCTGTCCATGCCGAAGGAGCATTTTTCCAAGTTGGCATATAGCTTGTGCTGCCGCAGGGTGTGCAAAACTTGCTGAATATGCTGCAAGTGTTCGACCCAAGTCTCGCTGTAAATGAGAATGTCATCAAGATACACCACTAAAAAAGTAATGGTGAATGGTCGCAGGATATCGTCCATCATCCTCATGAAAGTGGCTGGAGCTTTTGTCAGACCAAAGGGCATGACCAACCATTCAAAAAGGCCTTCCTTTGACTTGAAGGCAGTCTTCCATACATCTGTCTATTCTATCGGGACCTGGTGGTAGCCAGACTTTAGATCAATATTACTGAAGTATTTGGCCCCCATGAGTTGATCAAGGAGGTCATTGATTCGGGGAATCAGGTACTGGTTTCTGACTGTGATTTTACTTAGATCCCGATAATCAATGTAAAGTCACTAGGTTCCATCTTTCTTCTATACCAGCATGATTGGGCTCCCGCAAGGTGATGAGCTAGGAAATATGTGCCCCTTGTGGAGAAATTCTTGGATCTGTCGCTTGATCTCCTCATTCTCTAACAAAGAGCGGCGATAGACTGGCCCATTGGGCAGCGGTGCACCGGGGGTCAGATTGATGGGGTGCTTGACCTGGCAGTGCAGAGGTACCCCGGTAGGCGAGGAGAAGATATCTAAGTATTCTTCCATGACCTTATCTACTTGCTTATGCTCTGTGGAGAGGTCGGCCGCAGAGACCCTGGATGTGGCTGTGATTTTTCTCTCATTCTGAGAGCGGATCACGAAGAAGACAAACTTCCCCATCTGAGAGATGACCTTCTTGCATTTCTTAGCAAAGATCAAGGAAATAACACTAGGTGGGACAACCTCGGGTATCCTGTACAATTTCCTGTTCAAAGTAATAATAACATTACGAGGCCTAGACTCATATACAATAGGACATTTCCATAAATAAGGTTGGCCCAAAAGAACATCAAAAACTTCTAGAGGAGCAACATCACACAATACCTCGTATTTGAAGGGCTTGATGCCATATGATAGTCGTCACTGTTGGCTGACGCGAAGATCTCTTCCTTGGCAGAGCCATCCAATGGTGTAGGGTTGTGGGTGCGGTGTTGTCGGCAGGGCCAGCTGCTTGACAACCTCTGCTAAGATGAGGTTCTTCTGGTTACCACTATCAACGATGAAGTGCACCGGGGTGCCTTTTACCCACATCTGTGAATGGAAGAGGAACTCTCCTTCTTCTGGCTCGTCTGGTTCACCATGTTGGAGCTTGGTGGTAGCAACTGTGGCACTAGGTTCCGTGTCAATGATCTGTCTTCTCCTTTCTAGTTCTGACTCAGAGTCAAAACCCGCATCTGATTCAGAGGCTTTCACTTCGGCCACCAACGTCTGCTTTGAGCGACAGTCAGCAGTGTTATGCCAAGGGCTCTTATGGAAGTTGCACCACTTCCCGGTATCTTTCTTTCTCTTTCAGGTGTCCTTCTTTGCTTGCGGCTTGGACTAGTTGTCCTAATACTATCCATATTTTCTCTGTCCTTTGTTCTGTGGGTTGGGGCCACCCTTTCCTAGCTTTTGTTATGAGGGGTTACTCGGCCCAAATTGTCGCGTCTTTTGTTTGAGCTTCTGCTCGATTTTGATGACATATCGGTAGGTTGCGCCCAAGGATGAGATGTCCAGAAATTCCATTTTGGTCTGGATGTATCTATGCAGAGCACTAGATGTCTCTCCGAATATTTGATACCCAGCTTGGTGCACAAGGTATGGAAGATATTTGTGAAATCTGGCATTGCTTGGTCTCTTTCTTGCCGCAGTGTGGTCCATTTTGTTGGAGTTACTTCACACACACCTAGGATTTCTTTTTCCTAAGGTTTTATTTTTATTTTTTTATTAGTCATTATCCAGTCTCCTATATTTTAGGAGAGAATATTCCACCTGGAGAATATTCTCTTTCAGTTCACACTTCAATTTGACTAGTTGAGTTGAGTTTAGATGTTGCATTGGGATCATCACCATGCAACATTGGGATCATCACCATGCTAATTCGACCTTACCTTGGTATCATCACCAAAGTGGCGCATTATCCTTGATTCCTTAAGTCAACTCCTCAATACTTTCTGTTCAGTCAGTTAAATGAAGACTAGTTGACTAGTTAACTCAACTAGGTGGCAGTTCACTCCTGTGACTGCCTAAGAGACTAGAATATGTGACAGTTCACTCCCGTAACTGCTGGTGTGTGTCCAGATCACTCTAGACCACCACTATGGTGACTTGGTTCACCTCAAGTTGAACTCATTGAGTTATACATAGTATATAATGTGTAAATTATTCATTATTGACAACGGTTAATGAGAATTCTTTCCATTCTTTCTCTCCTTCTTCTTATTTTCCAATTCTCTCTGCAAATGTGTGTATCATTGTTTAGCTAGATATATTTTGTGTAGGTCAACACATTTACATGGTATCAAAGCCAACAGAGTGCTAAGAAAAGATACACCAAAATTTTTTGCAGGTACCGAAGATTGAAGACAATGGAAAGATGGAATTCCAAAAAGAATTCATTCTTACACCTTACAACTATTTTGCATGGAAGGAGAAAATAGCCATACATCTCTGATCTAGAGGGTTGTATAGGTTAACCATGAATACATATATAGAACCGACATCAGCCATAGAAAAATCCAAGTACTTAAATCGCATGGATGAGGCACTCAGAACAATTTGCAGTCTTATTTCTCCCGATCTCCTTTTTCATATATCTTCCTGTAAGACTCCCAATGAAGCCTGGACCATCTTGGAAGGGATCTTTGGAAAACAGGATGAGATGAGGGGACACATGCTGGAGGTGGAGTTTCTCACATTGGATCCAAAAATCTTCGATAATATCCAAGATTTCTTTACAAATTTCAAGGATTTACTGTCGCAACTCAAAGCTTGCGGGGTTGATAAATTGAAGGAGGAGAAACAAATGGTTCTCACCATTCTCTCCAAGCTTGGACCTGAATTCTCTATATTCGTATCCACATTCCATACTGTCAGATTCACCTCTGGATCCACCTGGAAGATGCCTTCTCTTGAGGACTTTATCGAATCCCTGACACAAGAGCAAACCAAGCTCATCAACATGGGCACAATCAAAGGCCCAAGAGCGCATGCACTCACTGTGCATGATGTCAGCCACAAATATTAGAAATATACAGATAAAGATAAGAGGAAATCTCATGCACATAAAAATAAGGAAGGGTACACAAAACCCTTCACCGATGCCTCCAGATCCAAAGGAGAAAAGGGAAGAAAAGGAGAGAAATGCACATACTGTCACAAAGGATTCCATTCGGAATCCGCATGCATGCAAAAAAAAAAAAGATCTGATGTCTCAGATACTTCAACAAAACAACCTTGGAGATCGCATCCCCGAGGGTGCAAAGAAGAAGAAGCCAGAAGATCCAAATTCTAAGAAAGACAATTCTAGCCATGCCTTGATTGCAATCAACTCCTCTCCCGATGCTTCGATCGTAGATTCAGGAGCATCACATCACATGGCTGCCTCAGAAGTAGTCTATTCTTCTTTGGATGCATGCAAAGGTCCTCCTATTCTGATGGGGGACAACTCTTCTGTCGAAGTCACCGACAAAGGAAGGATTGAACTCACCAACGGAAGCTTCGAGAATGTGTTGCATGTTCCCAATCTTTTTGTCAACCTTCTCTCTATGTATCAAATGACGAATTCCGGCACTGGAAATAGAGTCACATTCACACCAAATGCCCTGGACATATACGACATGCAAACCAACTCCAAGGTTGCTAGCGGTGAGGTAAATCATCAGTCTAGATTGTATACATTTTCTGAATTCATTGAACCTGATTATGCTTTATTGCTTACTCATGCTGATGAAAGTAGTAGGATATGGCACGAAAGGTTTGGACATTTGAATTTCAGATACATGCAACAACTTAGCAAGCACAGATTAGTTGATGGTCTACCAGACATCCATTTCTCCAAGGGAGTATGTGAGAGATGTGTTCTCGGAAAACACCCTCAAGAGAAATTCGATAAAGGAAAGTCTCAGCGAGCTTCCACACCTTTAGATATGATCCACAATGACCTCATGGGTCCTTTTACGCATCCATCGATCAACAAAGTGAGGTTTGTTTTAATTTTTGTTGATGATTTCTCACATTTTACTTGGATCTACTTTCTCAGGCAAAAATCCGAGGTCTTTCAACACCTCAAAGATTTCAAAGCTTTGGTTGAGACACAGTCTGGAAAGAAGATGAAAGTCCTCTGAAATGATAACGGGGGAGAGTATGTGAATCATAAGATTCATAATATTTTCCATGAGGTAGGGATTCAGTTGCAATATACAGTTCCCTACACTCCACAGCAAAACAGAGTAGCCAAGCGGAAAAACAGATCTCTAAAGAAGATGGCATCTTGCATGTTGCATGCAAAGTCATTACCACAGAGACTATGGGCCGAAGCACTTAAATGTGCAACATACATCCAAAACAAATCTCCTCATAGATATTTCAAGGATAAGACCCACTACGAGGCTTGGAGCGGCCTCAAACCAGAAGTGGCCCACTTTCTCATTTTTGGTTCACATGCATGGGCCCAGATTCCCTTTGAAAAGAGGAAGGCACTTGATCCACAGAGCACTGAGTGCATTTTTGTTGGATACCCCGACGGTGTGAAGGGATATCGGCTTATTGATCTTTCCTTATACCGACTCATCATTGATCATAGTGTCCAATTCGAGGAAAGTGTCTCGCATGTACCTCAATAGTCGCATGCAGACACCTTCACTCTTCCACCTGTCCGAGATGATGAGCATGCGCATGCTGAATCTTCTTCAGACGAGAGTTCTAATTCAGAGGACTCAGATGATTCAGATTCAGAGTTAGTATAGTCAGATGTAGAGTCAGAGCATTCAGATGTAGTTGCAGAGCTAGAGCAGAGGCCCAAGTGGGCACATACTACTCTTCGAGATGCAGGGGATCTCGTTGGTGATCCAACCGATACTAGGAGGACTCGATCTGATTTCGAGGAGCCTCCTATTGCAGTCACTACTACTTAACCATTGACTTCTAGGCATCTTTTCTTGGTTCAGTCTTTAGATCCACAGTCTTATGGTGAGGCTACTGGAAATCCATTTTGGGAATCCGCCATGCAGGAGGAGTACAACTCCCTCCTCGAGAACCAGACTTGGGATCTGGTTCCCCTTCCTTCTGGGAGGAAACTTGTCAGATGCAGATGGGTCTATAGGACCAAGAGCGCTGCAGATGGATAGATCAGTAGATACAAAGCCAGGCTTATCGCCAAAGGATTTCAACAAGTTCATGGTATTGACTATGATGAGACCTTCGCTCCAGTAGCGAAGATGGATTCCATTTGATTGGCCCTTGCCATTGCGGAAGCCAAGGGATGGGAAGTCCATCAGATGGACGTGAAGAATGCATTTCTTCACGGTGATCTCTTTGAGGAGATCTACATGGAGCAGCCCCAAGGATTTATGCATGACTCATCTTTGGTCTGTTGACTGAAGAAGTCACTTTATGGCCTCAAGCAGGCTCCGAGGGCATGGTATGCCAAGATGGACTCCTACCTGTTGTCACATAAATTTGTATGTTGTAAATCAGACCCAAATGTATACATGCTCAGGACGGCTGATTCACTTCTACTTTTAGTTCTATATGTCGATGATTTGTTGATCACCGGTTGCTCGACTTCAACGATAGTTGTAGTAAAGAGGATTCTTCATGACAGGTTTTTGATGACGGACATGGGTTCGCTACACTTCTTCCTTGGACTTCAGATCAGTCAGGATGCATCAGGCATCAAACTGTCTCAAGCCAAGTATGCACGAGATCTCCTTGAGATATTTCACATGATAGACTGCAAGTCTGCTCTGACTCCTTTCCTATCAGGAGTCAAACTTGAGGATGGTGAGGAAACTCCACTGGTTGACAACACATTGTACAGACAACTAGTGGGGAGCTTGTTGTATCTCACACACTCTAGACCGGACCTCTCATATGCAGTTGGCTTAGTTTCTAGGTTCATGTAGGAGCCACATGAGATACATTGGAAAGCTGCAAAGCATATCCTTTGATACGTACATGGCACCATCACCTTTGGGATTCATTATGCAACAGACTCTACATTATATCTCATTGGGTTTACTGATTCCGATTGGGATGGCGATAACATTGATCGCAAGTCCACATCTGGTTACTCACTCAGTCTTGGTTTCGAGCCTATCTGTTGGTTGAGCAAGAAGCAAGTTGCCATTGCTCTATCTTCAGCCGAGGCAGAGTATAGAGGGGTAGTTAACATAACCATTCAGGCTATGTGGCTACAACATTTTCTCATTGAGTTGGGCATTCAGTTTCATCGGCCGATCGTCATCTGGTGTGACAACCAGAGCACTCTGAAGTTATGCAAAGATCCAGTTCAGAGGCAATGGACAAAGCACATCGAGATCCACATGCACTACATCCGAGACTTAGTACATGAGGGGATCATCGACTTATAGTTCTGTCCTTCAGCAGAACAAACGACCGACATTTTCACCAAGACCTTCACTGAGCAGAAATTCCATTCTCTGCGAGGTCATCTTGGAGTGAAGGACACAATTGCCTAACAATTGTAGTTCTTCTTTTTACATACATTGTACCTTGAGGGGGGGGTTTTCCCATGAGGTTTTCCCTCTTTCCTCACTTTATTTTCAGTGTATCTTTTGTACTTGGGTACCTAACATGGCCTCGTTGCCGGGACCCAATCTTTATTTTCACCATAGTGATGTTCAGGGGGCTGTTGGAGTTACTTCACACACACCTAGGATTTATTTTTCCTAAGGTTTTTTTATTTGTTTATTAGTCATTATCCAGTATCCTATATTTTAGGAGAGAATATTCTACCTGGAGAATATTCTCTTTCAGTTCACACTTCAGTTTGACTAGTTGAATTGAGTTTAGATGTTGCATTGGGATCATCACCATGCAACATTGGGATCATCACCATGCTAATTCGACCTTACATTGGTATTATCACCAAAGTGGAACATTAGCCTTGATTCCTTAAGTTAACTCCTCAATACTTTATGTTCAGTCAGTTAACTGAAGACTAGTTGACTAGTTAACTCAACTAGGTGGCAGTTCACTCCTGTAACTGCCTGAAAGACTAGAATAGGTGGCAGTTCACTCCCGTAATTGCTGGTGTGTGTCCAGATCACTCTAGACCACCACTATGGCGACTTGGTTCACCTCAAGTCGAACTCATTGAGTTATACATAGTATATCATGTGTAAATTATTCATTATTCACAACGGTTAATGAGAATTCTTTCCATTCTTTCTCTCCTTCTTCTTTTCGAATTTTCTCAGCAAATGTGTGTATCATTGTTTAGCTAGATGTATTTTGTGTAGGTCAACACATTTACACATTTGGTATACAAGTCGTCATAACTTCCGACAGGGTAGTATTGTTCCTTAATAGCATCCCTAAAGGATTCCCAGGTGGCCGTGATGGTAAATAATGAGGGTTCCTCTGTTTCCTTTTGCTCACATAAAGTTTCCCACCAATCTTTCACATGGGAAATGGCTTTGAGGAGTGAAAAAGTAATATTTTCTCTATTTGAAAAGTTATGGACAGAGAAATACCCTTCTAGTATATTCAATCACTTGTCTACAACATCTGCATCTATCTGACCTTCAAATATAGGAATATCGAAGTTTATTTGTACCTTGAAGGGGGCGGTGCCTCCGCTCGAAGAAGATGCGTCGCCTATTAGTAGTCGCTGAAGGATTTGCATGAAATTATCCATCATCTCGTTCCTCTGTTGCGTGAGGGATTCTTTAGTCAACAGTTTGGAAGGATCTCCTGTCCCGCCATCTTTCTTTTTTCCTTCCATGAGAGCGCTTGGGTGTGCGAGAGCTTTTGTCCTCAAGAGAAATAAGCTCGAGACCCAAATCTTTGTACTCCGACCTCGTTGGGGACATGCATTAAGACGACAAGGAGAAAATTGCTCTGATACCACTGATCTAGATTTTATGAGGAGAACGAAATGACTACTGATTATTACCAAATGCTTAACATAGAATAAAAGAGATACAGTAAAACTGGTTTTCTATTCAATAAGGAAATACGCTGAAACTGTAAAATGCAGCGGAAAACAAGCTTGCTGGAATGGTGGTGACTTATCTCTGAGAAGAGATGTGACGACTGTGCTCATTCGCAAGAAGATCATTACAATGAGGCTCTCAAGGCCTTTTTACAATAAACAGGAGTTTCAAAAACCCTAAATATCTAAAAACCTAACCCTAGGAGATGAAGTGCCAAAAGTCATGTGGGCCCCATTTGGATAAGTCAGTACATCAACTTCCCGGGGTCGTAACTTTTGCATACGAACTCCGTTTTAGGAATATGATAGCCCATTGGAAAGATCTATCCGAGGACTACAAAATTTTCACAAAATTTCATGTAATTGCAACATACCCCAAAAAACGTTGTTTAGGGCCTCAAAACGGCTTCGGAAGTTTAGGACCCGAAAAACTGCTAAAAATAGTAAATTATCAAAATTGCTAGAAAGTTGTTTTGAGCCAGCTGGAAAAGGTGGGTGGCCACCGATATCCACCTGGATCAATCCTCCATCCTTAGGAAGCAATGGTATCCATTGCGTTGAGTTGCTCCATCAGATGAGGAAATTTTTGCTGAATTTTGCCGCGGGTGAGCCACTTGCCTTGGTGCAGGAGTTTCCCTGCTTTGACGACTCGATAAAGATGGATCCTTTGTTGTCGAGTGCCCTTGATCTGTGTGTACACAATCTGATCACTAGATTCTTGTTGTATGCAGTCGGAGTTGAGCTCTGTTGGTGTTAGTTGTTCTGCTACATCTGAGGTGTCCAATAATGGTGGGAAATAAGGCCGAAGGAGGTCCACGTTGAACACTGGGTGCAGGACAAGGAAAGGAGGAATGTTGAGCACAAAAACATTATCCCCCACAGCCTTGGTGATGGTGTACGACCCATAACGCAGTGGGCGAAGCTTCCGATGGGGTCCTGTAAGGCGTTGTTTCTGCAAGTGCAAACAAACTTTGTCGCCCACCTGAAACTTATGTGGAACCTGATGTTGATCATGGCACTGCTTGTACTTGTCATTAAACTTATGTAGGATATCCTGAACCTATTGGTAGATGTGCTGGATCCTCTCAATGAATTGGGTGTCTTTGTCAGCCTCAGTTGGAGCAGGAGAGGAGTTAGTTGACGTGACCGCAAGGGGAAGTGCAACATCTATGGGACCTAATGGTTGAAATCCCAACCCCACCTGAAAGGGGCTGTGGCCGGTTGAGCTATGCATGGATCGGTTGTAGATATGCTGGACATAGGGAAGACTCTCATCCCATGTGCGAGGGTGCTTGGAATTATACATGCGCAAGATATGCACGATCATTCAATTTACAACCTCGGTTTGGCCATCTGTTTCGGGGTGGAAGGCCATGGATTTGGTGATCTTGGTGTCGAGCAGTGACCAGAGGCTCGACCAGAATGTGATGAAAAATTGAATGTCCCGATCTGAGACAATGGTTTGTGGTATTCCAAAATGTACCCAGACTCATTCAAAGAAGAGCTTGGCAATGGCTTCTATTGTGATGCTCTTCTTGCAAGCAACCATAATCGACATCTTAGAAAAGCAATTGACAACCACAAAAACACAGTCATTTCCGTGCTTGGTGGATGGGAGGCCCAACATGTATTCCATTGAGATGGATTCCCATGGTCTGTCAGGAGTAGGAAGAGGGGTGTACATGCCCTGTTTCTTAGTGGTTGGTTTGGCAATAACTCAGGTAGTGCAAGACCTGATATACTTGTTGACCTACTGTCGAAGTTTCGGCCAGCAGAAATTTTTTTGTAGAATCGCCACTGTCTTTTCGATGCCGAAGTGTCCTGCCACCTGACTGTAGTGGGCTTCCCATATCAGCTTCACTCGCTCACTTGAAGGAAAACATATATGGTCCAGACGACACAACAACCCATCCTGAAGATGGAAATTATCGACAACTGCCTTTGCACCCAACATTTGGTAGGTGGTGGCGAAGTCCAGGTCTGTCTCATAGAGTTGGGGCCATCTAGAGGTCTCATGGCCGCAGAAGTCTAGCACTATGGTGAGGGCCGTGACTAGTGGTCTGCTGAGGCAATCAACGACACGATTGGTGCTTCTTATTTTATACTTGATGTTGAGGTGGAATTGCTGCAAGTATGTGGACCACTTTTGATGGCGGTCATTCTGCAATTTTCCTTGTGTCTGCATGAACTACAGTGGCTTATGATCAGTGTGGATCATTGTCTCCCTCCCAAGAATGTAATGTCTCCACTGGCGGCAGGATTGCACAATGGAGTACATTTCTTTGTCATAAGTAGGGTACTTATGGACAACATCTGATAGTGTCGCACTATGATAGGCCACAAGGTGGTTGTGCTGCATTAGAATGACACCCACAACATAGTTTGAAGCATCAGTCTCAATCTCAAAGGGCTGTTGTAGGTCTGGTAGTGAAAGTACTGGGGCTGAGCACAATCGCTGCTTCAAATCATCGAACGCTTGTTGTTGGGGCCGTCCCCATGCAAATTTTTCCTTACCACCACCCCTGGTTATTTGGCTGAGGGCCCATGCAATATGGGAGAATCCCAAAACAAACCTACGGTAGAAATTGGCAAGGCCCAAGAAGCTCCGAAGCTCAGTGAGTGTGGTTGGGGCTGTCCAGTCACGGATGATTTGGATCTTGGCCGGATCCACATGTACGCCATGTTGATCAATGATGTAGCCTAGGTAATGGACCTTGTCCATGCCGAAGGAGCATTTTTCCAAGTTGGCGTATAACTTGTGCTGCCGTAGGGTGTGTAGAACCTGTTGAATATGCTGCAAGTGTTCGGCCCAAGTCTCACTGTAAATGAGAATGTGATCAAGATACACCACTACAAAAGTATTGGTGAATGGTCGCAGGATATCGTCCATCATCCTCATGAAAGTGGTTGGAGTGTTTGTCAGACCAAAGGGCACGACCAACCATTCAAAAAGGCCTTCCTTTGACTTGAAGGTGGTCTTCCATACATCTGTCTGTTCTATCGGGACCTAGTGGTAGCCAGACTTCAAATCAATCTTACTGAAGTATTTGGCCCCCATGATTTGATCAAGGAGGTCATCGATTCATGGAATCGAGTACCAGTTTCTGACTGTGATTTTATTCAGAGCCTGATAATCAATGCAAATTTGCCAGGTTCCATCTTTCTTCTGTACCAACACGATTGGGCTCCCGCAAGGTGATGAGCTAGGATGAATGTGCCCCTTGTGGAATAATTCTTGGATCTGTCTCTTGATCTCCTCATTCTCTAACAGAGAGCGAAGATAGACTGACCCATTGGGCAGCGG
This sequence comes from Picea engelmannii, assembly GCA_009831015.1. Lineage (NCBI taxonomy): Eukaryota > Viridiplantae > Streptophyta > Pinopsida > Pinales > Pinaceae > Picea > Picea engelmannii. The sequence continues at coordinate 502,160 of ML781437.1, forward strand.
TGCACCGGGGGTCAGATTGATGGGGTGCTTGACCTGGCAGTGCAGAGGTACTCTGGTAGGCGAGGAGAAGATATCCAAGTATTCTTCCATGACCTTATCTACTTGCTTCTGCTATGTGGAGAGGTCGGTCCAAAGACTTTGGATGTGGCTGTGATTTTTCTCTCATTCTGAGAGCAGATCATGAAGAAGAAAAACTTCCCCGTCTGAGAGATGACCTTCTTGCATTTCTTAGCAGAGATCAAGGGAATAACACTAGCTGGCACAGCCTCGGGTATCATGTACAATTTCTTGTTCAAAGTAATAATAACACTACGAGGCCTAGACTCATATACAACATGATGTTTCCATAAATAAGGTTGGTCCAAAAGAACATCACAAACTTCGAGAGGAGCAACATCACACAATACCTCGTATTTGAAGGGCTTGATGCCGTATGACAGTCGACACTGTTGGCTGACGCGAAGATCTCTTCCTTGGCGGAGCCATCCAATGGTGTAGGGTTGTGGGTGTGGCATTGTCGACATGGCCAACCGCTTAACGACCTCTGCTGAGATGAGGTTCTTCTGGCTACCACTATCAACGATGAAGTGCAGTGGGGTGCCTTTTACCCACATCTGTGAATGGAAGAGACACTCTCCTTCTTCTGGCTCGTCTGGTTCACCATGTTAGAGCTTGGTGGTAGCAACGGTGGCACTGGGTTCCGCATCAATGATCCGTCTTCCCCTTTCTGGTTCTGACTCAGAGTCAGAACCCACATCTGAATCAGAGTCAGAACCCACATCTGATTCAGAGGCTTTCACTTCGGCCACCAATGTCTGCTTTGAGTGACAGTCAGCAATGTTATGCCAAGGGCTCTTATGGAAGTCGCACCACTTCCCGGTATCTTTCTTTGTCTTTCTGATGTACTTCTTTGCTTGCGGCTTGGACTGGTTGTCCTGATACTATCCATATTTTCTCTATCCTTTATTCTGTGGGTTGGGGCCGCCCTTTCCTGGCTTTTTTTATGAGGGGTTCCCTGACCCAAATTGTCGCGTCTTTTGTTTGAGTTTCTGCTCGATTTTGACGACATATCGATAGGCCGCGCCAAAGGATGAGATGTCCAGAAATTCGATTTCGATATGGATGTATCTATGCAGAGAAATGCGATACTTGAGCACCAAATGTCTCTCCGAATATTTGATACCCAACTTGGTGCACAAGGTATGGAATATATTTGTGAAATCTGGCACTGCTTGGTCTCTTTCTTGCCGCAGTGTGGTCCATTTGGTATACAAGTCGTCATAACTTCCAACATAGTAGTATTGTTCCTTAATAACATACCTGAAGGATTCCTAGGTGTACGTGACTGTAAATAATGAGGGTTCCTCTGTTTCCTTTTGCTCACAAAAAGTTTCCCACCAATATTTGATACGGGGAACAACTTTGAGGAGTGCAAAAGTAATTTTTTCTCTATTCGAAAAGTTATGGACAAAGATATACCCTTCTAGTAGATTCAACCAGTTGTCTACAACATTTGCGTCTATCTGACCTTCAAATATAGGAATATCAAAGTTTATTTATACCTTGAAGGGGGTGATGCCTCCGCTCGAAGAAGATGTGTCGCCTGTTGGTAGTCGCCGAAGCATTTGCGCAAAATTATCCATCATCTCGTTCCTCTGTTGATTGAGGGCTTCCTCAATCAACAATTTGAAATGATCTCCTATCCCATCATCTTTATTTTCTCCTTCCATGAGAGCGCTTGGGTGTGCGAGAGCTTTTTTCCTCAAGAGAAACAAGCTCGAGACCCAAATATTTGTACTCCGACCTCGTTGGGGACATGCATTAAGATGACAAGGATCAGACCGCTCTGATACCACTGATCCAGCAGAACGAAATGACTACAGATTATTACCAGATGCTTAACACATAATAATAGAGATACGATAAAACTGGTTTTCTATTCAATAAGGAAATAAGATGAAACTGTAAAATGCAGCGGAAAACAAGCGTGCTGGAATGGTGGCGGTTTATCTATGAGAAGAGCTGTGACGGTTGTGCTCATTCGCAAGAAGATCATTACAATGAGTCTCTCAAGGCCTTTTTACAATAAACAGGAGTTTCAAAAACCCTAAACATCTAAAAACCTAACCCTAGGATATGAAGCGCCAAAAGTCATGTGGGCCCTGTTTGGGTAAGTCAGTACATCAACTTCTCAGGGTCGTAACATTTGCATACGATCTCTGTTTTAGGCGTATGATAGCCCATTGGAAAGATCTATTCGAGGAATACAACAGTTGCACAAAAATTCATGATGAAATTTTGCGACCGCAACAACATACCCCAAAAAACGTCGTTTAGGGCCTCAAAATGGATCTGGAAGTTCAGGACCCGAAAAACTACTAAAAATAGTAAATTATCAAAATTGCTAGAAAGTTGTTTTGAGCCAGCTGGAAAAGGTTGGTGGCCACCGATATCCACCTGGATTAGTAAGAGTGCTTTTCATTATGTTGTTTTGTCATTAAATATTGTAGCATAACATGCGTGTTATAGGTTTGAAGGAGCAGAGAGAGGTTGCAACAAGGCAACGAGATCAACTTATTCCTTTTATCTATTTGTTTCTTATCTTCTTTCACATCAAATCAAACAACTATATGTGACAGAGAAATTGTGGCACTTGCATGATGAGTGGCCAATGAAACAATTATGAATCTCATGGTTTCAGGATCTTTTGTATGGGATGCATATTTGTGCTTGGATTTGAGCAGTAGATCTAAGGCTTCTGATGACTCCATGTTGATGGGGGTCATATTTTATTCTTCATCTTTTTTATGTAATGAGTATGTGGGAATTATGTCCATGTCAACATCATGGATGCCTCATGAGTATGAGAACTTGTGAAGATGTATACATTCCTGATCACATTCTGATATCTTGTTGCCGTCACTAAAAAGAGAATTTGGCCTTACAACTTGTGAAGGGGAGACATCATTACAATGAGGAGAATAAAGCGGCCAGGATTTGGAGCATGACCCGGAGAGGTAGCCCACATCAGGTCAACTCCGTTATCAAGGGAAGTGTCATATCCATTACGTGTATTATGTTCTTATGTTGTTTTTCCATGAATTTCCGCACATAGGATGTTAAATGCAAGCATGACATATTTCACATAAGGAAAACTAAAGAGGTTCATTCACTTTGAATTCAAGCACATAAGACTTCAACTTTACCTTTAATTGCATATCACTCAAGTAAAACGATCTATAACTAACCCTTTTGAAGGAGTGACAAAATCAACCAATTATTGGAAACTTATCGCTCCCAGGTTCATATCACTACATTACAAGTAGGTGTTGTAGCTGTGACAATACTCCTTAAATTGTTTTGATTCTAGATATGTACTCATTATTCTCCTTTAGGATATATTCTTGTGTTGGTTCTTTTTGTTTTCTTGTTCCAGATAGGTTAACAAGAAAAGAAGATGCTTATCCTTCAGAGGGAGTCACTTGACTAAGAAGGAACCAAAACCATATGAGAAAGAAGAAGAATAGAACCATCATTAAGACAACCAATGCTACAAAGCATGATCAAAATATTTCTAGGATTCCATGGGAAGAAGCATGCATGACACAGTATATGTGTAGAACAAGAGTCTTCACCAGACTTTGAAAAACATAACTCCCAAAGAAGTCTTCACCATAATGAAGCCTGAGATTGAACACTTCAGGTTATTTGGGTTCCCAATGTATTTTCATGTACCCAAAGAGACGAAGTCCAAGATAAATCCTTTAGGAAGAAAGGATAGAATGAATCTTCAAAGACATCCCTAGTTAGAGACAGATTGAGAAAAGTAGAGACGTTGTCCTTGAAGAAGAGACAGTTTTTCGAAGACCCAAAGAATCCCAGATGGATATTGATAGTGAGACAATACCTTCTCCCCCTTCAACAATTTAGAGGGAGACAAACATTACCTTAGGTTATCCGGGTTCTCCAGTTGATATGTTCAAAGATATTGCAGTAGGGCATAAAATTCCTACCTATACTCACTCTGCAAGAGGAAAAGAAACATACAAGCCTCTCAAGACACATTCCGAGAAAGAAAAATAGATTTTCGAGCTATCCTTCATTCATGAGCCACTTCATTGATGCTGAGACTCCTTGTCTTAGAGAAGCAACAAGAGAACTGGTATTGAAAGATTCCATAACAGAAGAATACCAGTATATCTTAAAGAATGATGCATAAGATATTATTCAGGGACAAGAAAGGGAAGTCTGTGATAACTTTCAAGTGGATCTATAAGATCAAGCATGCAACTTATGGAAGTGTCGAGAAATACAAAATGAGATCTATAGCTATAGGTTTCTCATAAACAAAGAGATTGTCTATGATGAGACACTTGACCCAGTGAACCGATACAATTCCATCCATACTACCATCCACGAGTTGGAAACTATATAAGATAGATAGATTCTTGATGAGTTTGGATTTCAACAAGAGTGTTGTTGATCCAAACCTATACAATGTTGGTGACAAGAACCTGATCTTGATGACTTATTCAGAAAGTGTTGTTGTTGGATACAAGTAATCCTTGAATTCCTGATTCGAGATGAAGAATCTGAGTATGATGCACTACTTCTTGGGAAAAGAAGTATGACAGAGGAAAGATAAGATTTTCTCGAGTCAAGGAAAATATACAGTGAAAATATTAAAGAAGTTTAGTATGACAGGATGCAAAATCCACCGTGATGGATTTAAAGAAGAAGATTAATGATAATTCAGACGAGACTGATCTACAACTGATTGGATCACTAATGTATCTAGTTAACACTAGAGTTGATTCATGCCATGTAGTGAATGTGCCTAGTCATTTCATGAGTCAACCAAGACAGACTCACTAGACAACAACACAACATGTATTAAGATATATACTAGGCATAGTTGGATATGACCCGAGATATGCCTCCAGTGTAAAAATGAGTTTGCATGATATGCCGATTTAGATTGAGTAGAAAGTACAGTGGAATGAAAGAACACATCTAGTTGATGTTCTACAGTGAAGTTTTCCATGGTTTCCTGATGCAGCAGGAAACAAAACTATGTGGCCTTGAGTACCACATAGGCAGAGTATATAATCATCGAGTGTGCAAAGCAATGTGGCTTCACAAGATTTTGACCTATTTACTTGACCACGAGATGGATCCTATGATGATGACCAAGAGCCCTGAGTAAAGCTCCTTGAAAACCCAGTGTTTCCTGATGGATCGAAATACGATGAGATGAAATATCCTTATTTTAGAGATATGATGCAGAGGAAAATCGTACACATGCAGTACCTTCCTACACATGAGAAGATTGCAGATATCTTCACCAAATTAACTTAATGAAGAATGGCTCCCTAGTTGAGAGGGAGTGCCGATAACTCCAGCCAAGAAAAAATTCAAAATACATTCGTGTGAGACTTGGCATGATAAATAATGCCTCCCTAGCTGAGAGGGAGTGTTGATGAATGCAACTATGTGAGAAATTCTCCAACTTACAAACCTGTGAGGTGTGGATCATTGCAGCTATGTGAAGTCTTTCTCTGAGCTTACAAACCTGAGATAAATCCCCTAAGAAGAGTATGTGGTTCCTTCCTGAGACAGAGCTAGGAACATAGAGATGACCTCTTCCATTCAGAGAGTGAGAATAACTCCAGATGATTGTCCAGTGGGAAAGGTGATCTGATGAGTTGGACGTGCATGTGGCCGAGCACAAGGTGACCTTATGAAATCCCTAAGTGTTGGGTGCAACGTCATGTGAAAAAAAATGAAGATGATGTGTTAGCCTCCTCTGAGTAGTAGAGTTGACGAGAAAAATCCAGATGATTCTCTTGTGTGAGGCAGTGGGAAAGAAGATCTGTAGAGTGGACGTACCTATGGATGAGCATAGGTGAATGTGTGTAGATCTGGTTCTTCTGTGTAATGCAGTGAGCCAGAGCTATGATATCCCTATGGAGGTGCCCCTAGTGGATGAGCACTAGTGGGTGTATAATATCCTTTGCTATATGTTGTTCAAGAGTCGGATCTTCCTGTAACCCTAATTGTTATGTAAATGGTACAGGCCGGCCCCACCTTAATGTGATTAATAATAAATGCAAAAGATAATTAATATGGTTAATATTAATAATAATAATAATTATAAAGTGACTTAGAGAGGTCGGCCCTATTGAACCAATAGATGCTTTTGTTGATTGGACAAGTATAATATAAGTAAGGGATGATTCCCCATTATGGAATCATATCTTACTTGTGAATTTGGAAATTACAACAAATACATTTACTTGGGAAAAGGTGCGTACCTCTCTTGGGCGCTAGTCTTCTAGGGCTTGAGCACCCTCTTGTGTGCTAGGTCTTTCTTGGTGGTGAAGGTCTTTCTCTTGAAGAATATAACAAAGGATTTGGCTGGGTTTTCTTCCCTTGTTGAGAAGGGTTTCCCATGATACTTCTTGTGTTCTTGTGCATGGAGTTTCTTCTTGTGATCTTGGTTGCTGCAACATTATTGTTTATGGTTAAATGAAATGCAAAATGGAATAAACTTCATGCTTAACCTAGCTTATGAAAAATCAAAAGAAAGGTGTATAATTGGGGTCACTTTGAAGCTTCGGGACTTTGGGGAACTAAGAGATTGGAGTATAAGGAGCGTGGTGGAGAGACAAAGAAAATTAACTCAGAGAACCCTCTCTCTCTCTCTCTCACGTCAAATAATTGTTGGGTATGTGTTATATTCTTTGCATGTGTGTGTGTGTGGGTGCGTCAGATACGACAATTGCGTCTGACGATCCCTTCACCTAGAGATCTGTCGTGTGCGCCAGGCGCTTTCCTAGGGGGGTCCTAGGGGGGGGCAGGTATGCCCCCCCTGGTTACATGCAGCGTTCGGGGTAGCGCCTCGATTTTTTTTTTTGGGCGTTTTTTTATATTTTTAGCGGATTTGTAAATTAATCTCGGATTAAGGGATTAGGGTTTTGGTATCTACGGAATACCTAAAAACATTGTATATATTGTATGGTGAATGGTGAAATTCGATATAATGAAAATAAGAAAGGTTTTCCTGGTTGAGGGTTTCCGGTATAAAATCTCTGTGTACTCTATGTATGAGCCATTGATTAATTTATGTATTTCTTAAGAATCTATATGCATTGCTTTACTTCGCAGGTTTAAAACTTACATGTGGCATCAGAGCTCGTTTTTGGCTTCAGAGGGACGCCTTTGTTGCTGAGGGTTTGGCTCAGTCTTGATCGATCAAGTTTATCTTGGGTCTGTGATAAACCTGGGTTTAGTGGGAGCTTTTGCAGTGGAGATTCGAGTAAAGAAAGAGGAATGGCGAGCTCATCTAGAATCGAGATAGAGAAGTTCAACTGTAAAAACTTTGAGCTATGGAAGCTCAAGATGGAGGACCTTCTTGTAGACAAAGAACAATGGATCGTTGTGGATCCTGGTACACAGCCTACTGGTACACCATCTACAAGAACACAGGATACTGGTACACAACCTACCAGTACACAAACTACTAGTACACCAGTTACTGGTATGTCGAAGGAAGATTGGGACAAGTTGGACAGAAGAGCAAGGAGTACTATTCGACTCTGCCTGGAAGATTCGGTGTTGTTGAATGTCTCGAGAGAATCTACAGCCAAGGAACTATGGGATAAGTTAGGGAATTTGTATCAATCAAAGTCCCTGGTAAACAAGTTGTTTCTTCGAAAGAAGCTGTATCATCTTAGGATGGAAGATGGAG